>JBBPJQ010000405.1:0-25837 GCA_038088795.1 Boletus rex-veris
ACAACAGACTGAGATACATAAAGTCGTCCAATCCATGGGTGAATTCCTTGCCAATCCTAGGAAAGGTGGCTTGCATGCTACCACCCCACATGCGTGTCGTGAACTCTCGGGTGGCGGTCGCGTCGAGCAGATCTTGGGGGATGTCGATAGCGAACGTGTCGTAGCCTATGAGTGCCAGCCGATCTCGGACGACGTTTTCCGTGATGATTTCTTCGGGTTTGACTTCGACTTTGATCTTGGCCTAATGGATACGCCGCACGAACACGCGAGCGCGTCGTCACAAGCCTGCAAAATAAATTCAAATGAGTTTACCGCACATACCTGGAGATGGAAATAATCCTTCGCTTCATCGTCTTCCGACTTGATTTGGGTAGCCGGAGGCGGTTGTTGTTGTTCCTGGGGATCGCGCTCAGCATCTGCGTCACCGACGGCCCCTAAACTCGTGCTGTGACGCGCTTCGCTTTCCCCGTTGACGCGCCGTTCGAGGTGTGCGTCTCGGACCTGTCGCCAAGTTGGCACGACGACCTCTACTCTGGTCATCTTCCGAGATGGTCGTCCGACAAGGTCGCGATGGCGGCTCAACGTGGGATATCCAGGGCGCAAATCTGCGTTTTGGAGCATTTTGTAGGATGGGCGTCGGGTTCGGCGTGGACGCCGCGACCAACGATGGATCGATGATCTGGTTCGACGTTTGGGATTGAGGTCTACTTACCTTTATCGATAAAGGTTTAGGGGAATGCATATCTCTGGCAAGTATAGGGGGTCAAAGGCCCCTCATTCAAGGGGTTGAAGACTCCTTGGAACAGCTAAGCAGATCGCCACGGTGGCGTGTATTGTCAAAGATTCACTTGCTACAACACGTGTTGAACTGAGAGGAACATTCAGTTCGGCAATCATCAAGTTGCTCTGCGAATCAACGCTCGACGCCTCGGCTAGGCGGTGGCTTACAGTTTCAGTTTCCGGGATTAACAGAATTCCTCAGACACGTCAATCAATTGAAGATACAGTAGCATCTAATGGAATGGCATTCCTCTGACCTGCTTTGACCTTGCCCCTCAGTCTTGCATTCTGCCTCACTTCCTTCGCAACCGCGTTCTTGCGCCCCTCTACCTTGAGGATCCCCACCACCTTTCTCGCAGCCTCTACATCATTACACAAATAGAACGCCTTGATGAACATCTTGAACAACGGCCTCGTGTGTTTCTCAAAGGAAATGAATGGAGGGAACTTTGAGAAGCCAGACGAACCCGAAAAATGTGTCCGTCGTGTGTCGAATGGTGGACGCAAGGGTGAATAACCTGCAGCAGGGTGCCCACCCCTAATGAACTGATCGAATAATTCGCGAAGCCGCAGGGAATCGACCGCCGACCGCCAGTTAATCATAGCCTTGACCAATATGTTGGCCGTCACTCTGTCAGGTCGAAAACCGTGGTCCTTGACAAGGGCTTCCAACAGTGCAAGGACTTTGCGGACCCGTCTTCCATTACGTGACACAAGTTGACGAGACACGCCATGTAGTATGATGTTTCCCAAGACGGTGCACTGCCTTGGGGAAACTGTTGCTGCCGCGCAGGCAAAAATGCGTTTGGCAGCAAGCACACGTCCCGATTTCAGAAGCTCTTGAAGTGAAAATTCAAGTGGAGGCCCTGCGAGAGGGCGACGTCGCAGACGAGAGGATAATCTAAGCGATGTTGGGCCGCGGAGAGGGGTGATTCGTTTGAACACCCGGAATGCCTTGGTTCGCATAGCGATCCGATCTGTGAAAATGCACAAGGATCGAGCAATTTGTGGATGTATGGATGTGATAGCGTTGAGGAGTTTGCTAGCGGTGGAAAATTGCCTGTGCCGTACAAGCACATGGCAATACCTGACGAAGAATCCTGGCTGAAAAAAGTTGGGCAACCTTTTGAAAATGGAAAGCACCACAGGGAATAACTGGCTGCCTCTGCCATGCTGGGCTAAAACAACAAAGAGCTGTTCAAGATGCCCTCGAAAGTGTTCAGGTGGAACGTGTGAATGGTACAAAGCTGCAAGTTCGTTGCCGATAGCAACAAAGACACTCCGAGGGTGACGAATTCGTGGGTTCTCTCGGAGACTACGCGCGATAGCGGAAACGACAATTGCCCGTTTTTCCAGAGAAAATCGACCGTCGTTGAGAAAGAGGATGGCTTCGCGGAATGCCCCACGCCGAGCAAAGGACATGGCAAGGGCATAAGTTGCTCCCGGATCAAGTTCTGTTCCCTTTCCTCGCGCGACAGAGTAGATTGTATAGGCGAGAGAAGCATCTGTGGGTGCGAGGGCTTCCACGGCGGAGGCGAGGACCTGATGCTGTTGCTCCGAGTCTAAAGAGAAACCTTCCAACGTCGTGAGCACCGCATTCGGACGTGGACCCTGGAGGCACATCGCTGCTGCAATATATTGAGCGGTAAGGTGTTTTTGCGCCGATGTAGGGGGACCTTCCAAACTGTTCTCCGTGCGATAGAGATCTTGACAATCGTAAAACAAGGTCACATCCGCCAGGATGCATGCTATCCTGAGAAGAGACGTAGTAATTGCACATGCGAGATCTCGAGAAACTAGGCGTGGTTTGATAATGGGCAACCACAGCTGGTACAAAGTGCGTGTTGTTTCTAAGACTCCATCCGTAGGGGTGGATTGTGTTGCAAGTTCCAAGGACGGTTCTTCTGATACAATTTTTTCTACGGTGGCAAGGCCAAAAATAACTTTCCAGCACGAAGTTACTTGAGGTATCGTGTGGTCGCTCGTCCAGTGGGTTCCGTTAAAGTGCAGTATGTCAGAGGCGTTGAAGATGGAGAACAAGACCAATGAATTCCAACGCAGAGGAAGCGAATATGCCGGGGAGAAAACGGAAAAAAGATAGCCAAGCGAGTTCACAGATTTGTGGTTGGGAGGGCGGCCAGCGAAACCGAACAAAGTAGTAGAGAGCGAGCGAGCGATTGCTGTCGCATCCAAAATGCAATCGTGACAAGTTATGTGGGACAGGTCGTTTTCAGGGACAAGGTTGGAGGTCCCACCAGCTCTCTGACAAGCACGGATCCAAAGCGCAGCGAGGATGGCCTCTTGTGATCGAGTCGACAAATCACCCCCGTGTTGAATAACTAGGCGATAAAGAAAGCGTTGTAGTCGTGGGTGACACACATGGTGGTTGCGTAGAAGGAAAGAAAGGTCGCAAGCAGCAAAGTCGAGAAGACGGGGATCGAGAGTAGCTAAGAGTGTCTCAAGGTAGTGAGCGTGTACCTCGGGGTGACGGGAATGGCGACGGATGATGTGGTAGTGTGTACGAGCACGCAGAATGGCGCTATGAGCATGGTGCGAAAGAGCTGTTGGTTATATGTAGCATTTGGCATACTCAAGAAGAGAGAAACATACGTCCTAAAGGTGACCGAGCTCGGACGTTCGCAAGTTCAGCACGCATCAACCAAAACCGATCAGAATCCTGGAGTGTCATTCCGCTCTCTGCTTTGTATCTCCCTACTTTGAGGACGAAAGCCCAGTGGTTCCTGCGTGCACACACCTCTAAGAAACGAGATGCTAGAGGGTGTTTATACACAATAGACGTGCGAGGACTGATGGATAATGATCCAAACAAGGTTATCAGAAGGGTGAGCATCCTGGGGTCCAGCATTGCAAGTTGATTCCTTGACTCTGCGCACCAGTAAAGTGAGCGAATGGTGGTTGGTGAATAAACAAGAGGGTGATCTGAAGCGAGATTTGCTGAGGATAAAAAATGCCTTAAAGTGTCGACAGCAGAGTGACTAGTCCAGGCTTTGCAAGCGTCGAGCTCCTCCAGGGGGTCTGGAGTGGGTTCATCTTGAGGGCTAGTAAGGCGGGATGGTGCACGCGCTGAAGCGACGACGGGGGCACCCCGTGCCTTGACCAAATCTACTACAGGCACTGCCGCGTCTGCATATGCGCGAATGAACCGAGAGCTTGCAAGTCGTAACGTCTGAGGGCTAAGAAAGCGGGACAATCTGAGGTACGGTTAGGTTCTAATAGACTGTCCATCGTGTAAGACTCGCCTTGAATAGGTGTCATGACCGCCAAGGGCTCGGACGGTCAACAAACACATTCCATTTCATCGACAAGGAAGTTCAAGAAACTCTTTGCAAGTGCACCAAGGCAGAACAAAAGTAGAGGTCACGTGTCAGCGACAATGTGACGGGCACAGCTTTCGGCAGCACCCGTCGGAGATCCAACTTTATTTAAGAACTATCACGGCGATTTCCGGCCGTGATGGACTGTCCAAACCTTATGAGGGAGAGTCAACCTCACATCACCAGTCGCCTTGAAAAATCCGTTGGCACAGCCGGTACGTTTAGTAGCTTCACTGAATTCCATTCAGCTCACTGACAGCTGCAGAGGTCAATCGGGAGGCACTAGTTATCCCCCTAAAATTACGTGTATCGAATATGTGAGTCCTATGCACTCCAAATACTAGTACTTTGTCCTCAGTAGCGTGTCCAGTAACAACACATCACAATGGGTGCTACTCGCGCACAAAAGCAAGTCTACTTCAACAAGTTGAAGGAACTCATCGTCAAATATCGTGCGTGTCACAACATCTCTCAGCCAGGAATTTATCAACCCAAGCTATTCAGCTTCTATCTTTTTGGTCAATGTCGACAATGTCGGTTCAAACCAGATGCACCAGATCCGTGGTTCCCTGCGTGGAAAGGGTATTGTTTTGATGGGTAAGAACACCATGGTCCGCCGCGCCCTCCGTTCCATCCTTTCCGAGTCCCCTCAGTTCGAGAGGCTTCTCCCCCACGTCAAGGGAAACATCGGCTTCGTGTTTACCTCCGGCGATCTCAAGGATATTCGTGACATTATAGTCGCCAACAAGGTTGCTGCTCCTGCTCGTGCGGGTGCCTTTGCCCCCAAGGACGTCTTTGTTCCCTCCGGTAACACTGGTATGGAACCTGGAAAGACTTCTTTCTTCCAGGCTCTCGGTATCCCGACAAAGATTGCCCGTGGAACCATCGAAATCGTGTCAGACGTTCAAGTCGTCACTGCTGGTAGCCGTGTCGGTCCCTCTGAGGCTACCCTTTTGAACATGCTCAACATCTCCCCCTTCACGTACGGTATGACCGTAGTTCAGATCTTTGACTCTGGGAATGTCTTTTCTCCCTCGGTCCTTGACATCGAGGAGAAAGAACTTGTCGAACGATTTTTGTCTGGAATCAAGTCAATTGCTTGCATTTCGCTCGCGCTTCAGTACCCGACGATCGTCTCCGCCGTTCACTCTCTTGTCAACTCGTACAAGAACCTTATTGCTGTCTCTCTGGCTACGGAGTACAGTTTCGAGGGCTCTGAAAAGGTCAGCTCCACATTTACTGTCACTATTTGTGATGTCCCAACCATATTATCACACTGAAAATGCTGAACCCCACGATGCATTCTTCATTTTATTGCTGACTTTTACTCCTCTCGAACGGACTATTATTTTTTCTGACTCTCGTTCCCCAGGCAAAAGCATACTTGGACAACCCTGAAGCATTTGCTGTTGCCGCACCTGTCGGTACAGAGTCCTCGGGCGCTGCTGCCCCCGCTGAGGAGTCCAAGTCTGAGAAGGCCGAGGAGAAGGAGGAATCCGATGACGACATGGTGAGATAATTCTTTCACTCACTGTCTACTGTGACTGAGTGATCGTGCAGGGCTTTGGTTTGTTCGACTGATTACGATACGTATAGCATGTACCATCCCCTATGTAATGGAAGCATTGTGCATTCTGGGACTTGTCTGATGCGACTGGTGTTCCTATGTCGGATGAATTCGTTGTGAGCCTAAACGGGGTATCTCGGAGCACTGCGAGGATGTTCGGAGCGCCGAATTGTTGAATTTCTCATCTGACCACTTGTTCGAGTTCCCCGTCAGATCCGATAGTAACTATCGTGACCCAATCCGGTTCTCCTGCATGGTTTCTGTAGGCTCTCGGTCCAACTCGTAGCTCTTATAATCCAACATTCCTGTCATGTCATCCTCACTCTTTCCCCACCTCTCCTCCGATCCCAACTTCCCTGACATGGCCTTTGGTCAAGGAAACCATCTCATCGTCGTCTCCAACCGCCTTCCTATCACAATCACCAAGGATGCTTCGGGCGAATACCACTTCAAGATGTCTTCTGGCGGACTCGTGTCCGCCCTCTCCGGTTTCAAGAAGTCCATGAACTTTACATGGATCGGTTGGCCCGGCTTCTGCATCCCTCCAAAGGATCGTCCATACGTCGACAAGCGGCTCATGGACGAATATTCTTGCCATGCCGTCTACCTTGACGATGACGTCGCTGACCGCCATTATAATGGTTTCTCCAACTCCATTCTGTGGCCTCTATTTCACTACCACCCTGGCGAGATGAACTTCGATGAAGAAAACTGGATGGCCTATCGCCAAGCCAATCTGCTGTTCGCCGAGGTAGTCCGTTCACAGATCACTCCTGGTGCAATGGTTTGGGTGCAAGACTATCACCTCATGCTCCTTCCAATGATTCTCCGAGGGCTCGTCGACGGATCAGCGAGCGGGGACTGGCAGAAACGTGAACTGTCCAAGATTACGGAAGGCATCGAGGAAAGCTTCTCTACCAATACGGACAAGATTCCCGGCGTCAAAATCGGCTTCTTCTTGCACACCCCGTTCCCGAGTAGTGAGATTTATCGGTTTGTGTCTGGTCCGGTATCCGATCCGATTGCGCTCACAGACGCTCAGGATCCTTCCCGTTCGCCGCGAAATTCTCCTTGGCATTCTCTTTTGTGACCTCATTGGCTTCCATACATATGACTACGCACGTCATTTCCTGTCTTCATGCACGCGTATCCTTGGCTTGCCAACGATGCCTAATGGCGTTGAATTCGAGGGGCGCTTGGCGCACGTTGGCACATTTCCCATTGGCATTGAACCTAGTTCCTTTATTGAGGTGCGCGTTTGCATACGTCGTGTTGGACTCCTCGCTGAGTAGGCACCCTGAACAGAACCTAATGAAAGACTCTGTCAAGTCGCGCATTGCCCAGTTGGAGCAGCGATTTGCGGGTGTGAAGCTCATCGTCGGTGTTGACCGCCTCGACTACATCAAGGGTGTCCCCCAAAAGTTGCACGCGCTCGAGCTTTTCCTCACACAACACCCAGAGTGGATTGGAAAGGTAAGTATTCGCATACCCAACCACATGACGCCATTAACGTCTTTGCAGGTGGTTCTGGTCCAACTCGCCGTTCCCTCCCGTCAGGACGTCGAGGAATATCAGAACTTGCGTTCGACGGTGAACGAATTGGTTGGACGCATTAATGGCCGCTTCGGGACAGTGGAGTTTATGCCTATTCATTTCATGCACAAGAGCTTGGCGTTCGACGAACTTTGTGCCCTCTACGCCGTCAGTGACGTTTGCCTCGTCTCCTCCACTAGGGATGGAATGAATCTCGTAAGGGTCCATGTCTCCGCTGCAGCGTCCACTGACATCCACGCTTCATTAGGTGTCATATGAATATATTGCCTGTCAACAAGCTCGTCAGGGTGTCATGATTATTTCCGAATTCGCGGGAGCTGCTCAGAGTCTCAATGGTTCCATTGTCGTCAACCCGTGGGACTCCCAGCAAGTTGCTGAGGCCATTCATGAAGCTGTCACGATGGACGCTGAGACACGTGCTGAGAACCATCGCAAGCTGTTTAAATACGTCAACAAGTACTCCGCGGCTTTCTGGGGATCCAGCTTTATCAGGGAAATGAGCCGACTGAAACCAGACAATCTAGACAAAGAAGGTCAGGCGGAACTGACTCAAAGAAAGGATGAGGAGCCGGGAAGCGACGTGGTGAATGGGCGAGTACCTACCCCGCAGGTGGTAAGCCCCACACCATGAAGCTTCAGAGAAGGTATGACTCCGTATGTTTAGGGATTAACGCAGGCGATGGTATTACATACTACACAAGCCCTCCGTTCGTCCGATTTATCTATTCGTTGGCTCTTCTATATGATTATTCCTTTTTTACGCAAGTTCTTGTGACGAACCCAATTTCTAGAACGTAGACAAGGACGCACCGTATTACGCTTTTTCTGGATCACTTATTCCCCTAGAATTTCTTCCGGTCACAATGTGTAGAAAACGTGCGGTCAATTCCGTTCGCTTACATGGATTGCATAAGATCTGCGGGAGTCTTTGTGTGGGGGAATGTAATGGAAGTGCAATTGTTCCTGGTGTTCAATTGTGGGTCACGCATGAAGCATGAGGGCAACACCATGACGTCCCGGCTCTTTTCATGTAGGTGTCCCACTCGAGTGCATCGCACAGGGGTTTTGATTGTCACGCTGCGCGGACATGTTGACTGCGCTTTCGTAGCGACCTTGACTACCTAGTCCGCTTTCCCAACGAGCCGGTATCCTAGCGATCACACTAGTCCATCCCATTGGCTGCCCTGGGAACGCCTCTCAGGGTATAAAACTTGTTGCCAATGCCTCCGCCAGGGCACCACGTTGATTATCCCACCTGGCAGTGGCATGGGCCAAAATAAACGTTTTTTTTTTTCAGGTGACACAATGCAATGTCCATTTTCGTCGGTTTCTTTGCAACGCGCTCGGTTTGGGCCGTCGGCGGGCTGAGACCCGTTCGCGGCATATTTTCCGCCACTGGATTCTTTGCAGAAGGCTTCCAATGGAACGTTCAAGATGAGTGCGGTGACACAGCGGCCATTGTGTTCAAATGGTAGGTTCCGTGCAAGCCCATTTTTATCCCTTTTGGATCCGATGAGATGAATCATGCCCATATAGCACATATTTTCCGCTCGGTGCGCGTGCGGGTTGCACCAGGAAGGGGTTCTGTGCAGTCGAGTGGGTGTGCTGCGTGACGTGTTCCTCTCGAACCCGATTCATGACCGTGCTCGACGTCGGACGTAAGACATACGGTCTGTCTCGCAACACAAGTCCATGGACGTCGCTCTCAGACAAGCATAGACCATCGTTGATCGCAGTTTAGGCTGTGTATTCTGACGCGGCCATCATACCGTGCCGCCAACCCTTGCAGAGGCTGTATTGTTACACATGATCGCCTCAAAGCTGCCACCCTGCCATGGACTGCGCGCGTGCGGCACCCACTGGCGACGTGACTATGCATGTCGTCAGCCTGGACGTTGAGCAGCCTCGAATTCGAATGGCGCTGCAAGATCCGCCCGATGGTATATGCCCGCATGGAGTGACCAAGTGCTACAGGTGGCAGGATATGTGAGCACTGGTTCGTTGATTGCACTACCGGTATTGTTCGTAAGGACGGCATATATAGAGCGGGAACGTTGAGCTTTTTTGGGCGGTGTGCGCTCCATGGCTGTGGTATTTCCTGGTCGGCTACGACGTTACGGATATGCCGTGCCACGTTCCTCAGTGTGTGGGGTGGTGATTACGGGAGACCAAGAGATACAGTGTATTTCAGTAGACATTACGGTTGACTTGTATCGTATCGACCCAAGGAGTGCCTTGGAGTATATGCAATTATAGAACTTGTTGAACCCTCGAAATGAAAAAAACCACTTACCTAGTGGAAATTTGTCTTTATCAGCAGGTCATAGCCTCGACTGATTTGTATCACCGTGGGCTACGAATGTTGTATGTGTGAGATGGCCTGCCAAACCCTTTGATAGCGCCCGCTGTATCATTTGCTCTATGGAGATGTAGCGGAACTCATTTGATGCGTAGCGAGGCTTCCTCAGGAGCGGTGGAATTGTTTCCCAACGATCTCCACGATATGGGATCCCATTTGTTTCATACAGTAACCCTTGATGATCCGACTGAAGGGGACGCATGGCGTTGCATGCCAGCCCTTGACCTCCAAGGCGAACGTGCCAGTTGGGGGAATACCATTGGGTATAAGGAGCCTTCTCGTTCTCCATTCAATGGAAACGACGACTGTTCGAGCGGTCTACGATTTCTAGTAGGGTGCCGGAGTGATACGAAAGCTCTGTGAAAAAAAGTTTATTTCCGCCGATAAAAGACGTGTCATTGTCCGAAACAGGTCTAGGAATGTTGGTCAATTTAGCGGTTGTTTGGTTCTGTCGACACAATTATAAACTTCCTTCAACGAGGTGTTGAAAACATGGAATGTTCTGCATGGAAGGCGGCGGGGCTGTGTTTGATTACAGGACTTGCCCGTTTTGGAAAGCGCAGCGCCGCAGTCCCGGACTGGCTCAGGTCGTAAAAAAGGGTTTCACGATTGTCAAGTCGACCTAGCATGGTTGGTCGACTGAGGGAGAATGCACGAGTTGAAACGATAGAAGAAAGTGGCTAATAACGACCAAACACGCCTTGAAAGCGTGGAACTAAATGAAAAGTGTTTGATTACAAATGGGACAGATTGGATCGTGTGAGGCAAGTGGGTTAATGAAACTGACAGGGGATAGGATATATAGGATGAGGGCAGTCGTACCTTGTCTACGGTGAACCGGTGACGCAAAGCGGTGGATGCCCTAAAACGCTCGTGGCGCAGCGACGCAGCAGTAGCTTGGTCAGATACTAATGACCCTGTAGATCAGGTCGGTGAAGTCGAATCGAGTGGAACTGCGCACAGTTGCGGCCAGGAAGAGCCGTTTGAGAATGACAGGCATGGACCCGCCTTGTAAAGTGTATTCAGTGAGACGGTCACCCTTGGCTGAGTAGCTTTGTACGGTCACGCCGTGAGGCTTATCAAGGATGCTTTCAAAGAACTCAAGTGAGAAGCTACTGCGGAAGTCTGCGTTGATTATCTGATTCAAAGGACTAAATCGAAAATGGAAGACTTCCTAGGAAAGAGGAGCCGCGGAGCAAGACGACTGTCGAGCATGAGGACAGGGGGATCTAGTGATACATCATCTAACACGGGAACAAGGCGTGGTACTAGTTCGGGGAATGGGTGGGGAGGGTGACGTCGCCGGGCCGCGAAGATCTGCGACCCGAAATGGTAAGTGCTAGTAGAGGTGCAAAGATTGGCAACGCAGCTAGCACCTTGCGGCTGCATGGGATGACCAGGACGACGAGGACGGGGGTGGTATTTAAACTGATCGTGGAGAGCTGGCTCGCGTAGTGTGTGTGTGGTTGCCGTGGTGTGCCTTTGGAAGCTTCTGAATGGAACAAGGCTGTGTTTTTCCATTCGAATGTTCTACTGACGCATGGCCCATCAGCCTCTTGCCAACAAACCCGCGCTGATCCATGCATGACTGGACTATATAGTCTCTTTTTCTCTACACCGTCCGTTTTTCTCCCCCGACATGCCTCCCGCCTCCCGCAACATTCCTGCGATCGTCACCACTGATCTTTCGTCCAAATTATCCATCGTAAACGACCAACCCCCTTCAACACCTCCTCCTCCTGACCTCCTCTCACCCCATCCTCCCGTCCCATCTTCGTCTGCCCACCGCTCTTCTCTCGACATCCCCCGCTCCCCCTCTCCCTCCCTGACCTTTGTGTCCTCTAATGACGCATCCTCTTTCGCCCATCCACCATCTCCCACGCTCTCAACACAGTCTTCCGTGCATTTTGCAACTTCCCTCGCCCTGAGAGATAACAAACCCGACGAACGTTCCGGTGTCTCCTCTCTCCAATTACTCAGTCCCTCTGCAATAGACAAAACCGCCAATCGCAGAAAGGGCAGCATAACCACATTTGCTAGCTCACATGACGGCCACAGCTCCATTGACGAGACCGAGGTAGATCACAGTCTAGGCGTCTTTGATCTCTCCCCCATCCGTAGGCCCAAATCGGATGCCACTAGTCTAACTGTCGCTTCTCACACGCACTTTGCCTCCGATCCGGCCAAGCTCCAGACAGGTCCGCCTGATGACAACTTACCGTTTCCTTCAACGCAAATTCACCACGATACACTTTCTCGGCCACAAACTTCCGATCCTCCCGCACAGCAGGATCCTCCGTCTGACCTTGGTCCATTCTCCCTTGACCCGGATCAACTTGCAAGCCTCTTGGATCCAAAAGACTTGGATGCTCTCCAAGCTCTTGGTGGTACCACCGGCATCCTCAACGGCCTTGGCACTCACCCTACCCGTGGCTTACTTGTCGACCATGCGTCCCATCTTTCACCCGGTACAAGGGAAGGCGTTTCTGAGGGGAACGATTCCCACGTACGCAAGTCCCTCTCAACTCCTCCAGACGATCCCTTACTTCACTCGTCTTCGACCTCTCACCTTGACGATATGCGCAAAGCACCTGACCCCCACACCGCCTCTTTGGCAGACCGCAAGGCGGTGTATGGTGAAAATGTCCTGCCTCATCGCCCAACAACATCACTCCTTGGTTTGATGTGGCATGCACTCAAGGACAAGGTTTTGGTACGTCAATGTTCTCTTTTTGGACCGCCCACTCCTTCATATCCACACTCTAGGTCTTGTTATCCATTGCTGCGGTAGTGTCGTTGGCGCTAGGCCTGTTTCAGGATTTCGGAACGACCCTTCCTGCTGGCCAGCCCCCTGTCGACTGGGTCGAAGGCGTCGCCATCATCATTGCAATTCTTATCGTCGTAAGTCATCTCCTGGTCGACCTGGACCTTTCGTTACCACATTTTCAGGTCGTCGTCGGTTCTCTCAACGACTGGCAAAAAGAACGCCAGTTCGAGGTACTCAATCAAAAGAAGGATGAACGCACCGTCAAGGTCATTCGCAATGGCGAAGAGCGTCTCATTGACATCAAAGTACGTTACTTACGAGGTTGGTCTCTCTCTCTCTCTCACGTGCATCCGTCTCGTAGGAGGTCTTGGTTGGCGACATTGCGTTATTGGAACCTGGCGAAGTGGTCCCCTGCGATGGAATCTTCCTCTCCGGGCATAATGTCAAGTGTGATGAATCAGCGGCTACCGGCGAGGCGGATGCCATAAAAAAGGCGCCGTATTCAGCTTGCCTGGCGCTCAAGAACGCACAGAACAACGTGCACCATGGAGTCGACGGCGCTATCGGAGGGCATCCAAATCATTCATCGCCTAGTCCACACCACATGGATTGTTTCATCGTCAGCGGTAGCAAGGTATTGGAGGGTGTTGGTCAATACGTCGTCATCGCGGTCGGAGTGAAAAGCTTTAACGGGCGAATCATGGCGGGTGAGGAATTTGATCTCTCCTTCACTTAATATAACTCACCTCATATCAGCTTTGCGCACCGATATTGAGAATACGCCGCTACAAGTCAAGCTGAATGTGCTTGCAGAACTGATTGCGAAAGCTGGGAGTGTGGCTGGCCTTGTTCTGTTTGGTGCTCTCATGATACGCTTCTTCGTCCAATTGGGTACGAATAACCCTCCGAGGTTGGTCTCCCTCCTGTTTTTATCTCACAATATCTGATTCTGAATGGACCAAGAACCGCGAATGAGAAAGGCATGGCTTTTGTACAGATTCTCATTATCTCCGTCACTCTAGTGGTGGTTGCGGTCCCGGAAGGTGAGTCGAGAACGGTGCCACTGGCCATCTCCGGCTGACACTTGCTAAAGGTCTTCCTCTTGCTGTGACGCTCGCGCTTTCATTTGCTACCCGACGCATGACAGCGGAGAATCTGCTTGTCCGCGTGCTTGGTTCGTGTGAGACTATGGCGAACGCTTCTGTCATTTGTACAGACAAGACCGGCACTCTCACGCAAAACGCCATGGCTGTCGTTGCAGGGTCCATTGGTATCCACGCAAAGTTTGTGCGACAACTTCAACACAATCAGTCTAGGACGAACGTGGTCGACGAACATCGTTCTCGCAGGAGTACCGACTCCGCAATTCCTAGACACATCCAAGATTTCTCTGTCGACCAGAGCCGGATTGATACTGTCCTTTCGCCCCAGCTTCGCAAACTTTTCAACGCAGCTGTCGCAATCAACACCACTGCCTTTGAGGATGTGGATCCTGCGACCCACCAAAAGATCTTCATTGGTAGCAAGACTGAGGGAGCGCTCCTGAATTTCGTAAAAGAGCTCAACTGGCCCAGTTACAAGCAAGTTCGTGATGCAGCCGAGGTTATCCAAGTGCTTCCCTTCTCGAGCGATCGGAAAGCTATGGGTGTCGTAGTGAAGCTAAGGGACGGCAGTCACCGGCTATACATAAAGGGAGCTAGCGAGATCCTCGCAAAGTTGTGCGTTCGCCACGTTGTTGTTTCCCAAGACGCGAATCAAGCTAGCGACGAGGACGCCACCGTCGAGACCATAGCAATCGACACCTACGCTGAAGCAAACGTGTCGCGGACAATTATCTTTTACGCCAACCAGTCGCTCCGAACAATCGCCATTTGCTATCGTGACTTCGCCATCTGGCCTCCACCGGGGGTACACCTGAATGGGGACGAAGATGTGTGTTGATTAATCTCACCCTCCTCTTGTCTCCTGAATTATTTTTTAGGTCCGATATGAAGACCTCGCTCGCGAACTGACTCTCATCGGTATCGTTGGCATTGAAGATCCCCTACGCGAAGGTGTTCGACAGGCTGTCGCAGATTGCCAGAAAGCTGGTGTTACCGTCAAAATGTGCACTGGTGATAATGTTCTCACTGCCCGTTCTATTGCTTCGCAGTGCGGGATCTTTACAGCCGGTGGCATCGTTATGGAAGGACCCATCTTTCGGAAGTTGAACGATGCAGAGATGCTCGACGTCCTGCCTAGACTCCAGGTTCTTGCCCGTTCCTCCCCGGAAGACAAAAGGATTCTGGTTGAAAAGTTGCGCTCCCTTGGGGAAATTGTCGCCGTCACTGGTGATGGCACGAATGACGGACCTGCGCTCAAAACAGCGCATATAGGCTTTTCGATGGGCATCGCTGGTACTGAGGTGGCGAAAGACGCTTCCGACGTCGTCCTCATGGACGACAATTTCTCCTCGATTGTCAAAGCTATCATGTGGGGCCGTTGCGTAAATGACGCCGTGCGGAAATTCCTACAGTTCCAGCTCTCCACCAATGTGACTGCCGTCGCCGTTACGTCTGTCACGGCCATCATATCGTCGTCGGAAACCTCCGCTTTGTCGGCTGTACAACTGCTCTGGATCAACATTATCATGGACACTTTCGCTGCTCTCGCGCTTTCTACCGATCCTGCGACTCCTACCCTGCTCGACAGAAAGCCAGACAAGCTCACGTCACCGCTATTTACCGTCGACATGTACAAGCAAATATTCTTGCAATCGGCTTATCAGATCGTCATAACGCTTATCTTCCACTTTTATGGTCTGCAGATTCTCGGCCTAGAGAATACGTCGACGAATGCCACGGTTGTGCAGACCGTAGTCTTCAACATCTTCGTGTTTGCGCAAATATTCAATTCTGTCAATTCGAGACGACTGGACCGCAAGCTCAATGTTTTCGAAGGCCTTCTGAAGAACCACTACTTTGTTGTAGTCACACTCATCGGTAACTTCATACATTGTGTCTTCTGATCTGTTTGTTTAATCGTCATCCTGTAGAAATCGTCGTCCAGGTTATCATCGTGTTCATTGGCGGTGCTGCCTTCCAGGTCACACGTATTGATGGTCGAGAATGGGGTATTTCGCTCGCCCTTGGCGTGGTATCTATTCCCTTGGGTGTCCTCATTCGCCTTTTACCGAACAAACCTTTCGAACGATTGTTCGTCCTCGTAAGGCTCCTTCCAAGCCCCGAGGTACTTCCTACCATCAAACCTGATGCGGAATGGAACGAAGCTATCGAACTCGTCCGTGATAATCTGGCGACGTTTGTGAATCTTCGTGGTGGCCGTCTGCGTTCGTCGTCGTTTGTCTGGAAGAGTCGTTCAGGACGTGTACTAGACGACCGTAGAGTCCCTCTGTTTGTCGTCTTCCTGCGTGATCCTATTCATACACTAACACTCCCTAATCAAGACCTTCAATTATGACCATGGTCCCAACCCTGATAGCATCATCGATTGGGGCAGGTTGGGCACCACACAGTCATGGCACACTCTCGGACCCGGCACGGTATGATCCCTCGAAGTCATCGGCGGCGCTCTGGGAGGGCAGGTTACAAGTTCACCCAGACACGAAGCCGGACGACCCGATTTTCCAGAAATGGGGTGGCCAAGGTCGCCTGCGGTCCTCGCCTCCACCTGTTTGAACCGCTGCGCGGTGTATGGACGCATTTCACGTGTATGCAGCCTCACGAATCAGCGCCACGTCGCACCTACGACCTATATATTAAACGATAATCGACAGGACGCAATCACCAGGCATAGGTCCCTGTGCAACGTTTTTACCGGCTACACGAGCTTGGCTCCATCCCCCCAGCATGCAATTGTATTTTCGTCACACTCGCCACATTCACCATGTTGGTCATTTCAGCGTGTTACATAGTTTATCCACTATCATAAACGCCCTCGCCCTCGTCCTCGTCCACGGTAACTTATTTCAACCTTAATTAGACGCTTGGGTCTTGAGGGCTACCACGACTCTTTCATGGTTCTTTGCATGAGATGAACTTTTTGCAGATCACGCATATTCATGTTTCGATTGCATCCACGTCATTACCGCTTGTATTACAACTTGACAACATCTTGACTCGGTCCGCAGGCCTCGATCTGAACCCGATATGATCAACCTCGTTTTGAGGGATGGGAACCAAACGTCACTTGGTGGGTGACGGGGCTACCACGACAGCGCCATCGATCAGATTTCCAAACAGAAATGCGTGGGAATCAACACCCGCGAGAACCAAAAGGGAACCCGAACGTAACCTTGAAGTAGGGTTACTCGGTGCAAGTCCTTCGAGGAACCAGCTGGGCAGTCGAGAGGTCATGATGCAAACTAGTACTCAGGTTCTTGAGTCATCCTTGGTCCTTGGTGTACAACATGTCTCAGACGCGGTGACTATGGCGAATTGATGATCACGAGAGCGCATAGCATCACCGGCTTTCTCCATGCCGCGTAGTCCAGCTCAAAGGCAACCACACGAGGCAAGGAACCGAACAGGACCGTAAAAACGAAAGGATCACGGGTGGGAGGAAAACGGGGTCATCTGCGCACATGATGCGGGCGCGATGGTATAGATACCGCGCGGATACGTACACGCATCCACGGAAGAAAAAAACACGTGTCCAAAGGCCTCACGAGTTCGAAGTCTGGCGACGCACGCTCCAATTGAGGGATGCCAAGATGTCTACCCACGAGAAAAATGTTGGCTGCTAATATAAACATGGATGGTATACTGTATTTTTGGTTTAGTGGCATTGTATGAGACATGGGAGAAGACCAAGTGCGAGTAGGGGCACGTGACATCTGTGGCAGGGGAGAGGCAAGGGAGAAACCAGAGAGAAAGTCGTGTCGATATGCTTCGGAAGGAATGGTACAACATTAAAAGAAGACTAAAAGGTAGGTCACCTGGGGCGTCAAGGCAGACATGGAGAGAAAAGAGTATCGCGACTCACACCCTCAAGCCACCGAGAATGAAAACTACAAATCTTTTACCGCCGGTTGAGCAACCCAGTGTCTTAGGAGGCGGTCGTCTGCTTCATGCCCCCATAGGTAATATGATGCACGTTGTTGCAGTACGAAAAGCTGAGAAGGAAATATACGGCATACGCCTCTAAACAAGAGAAAGGCAAGCAGCGATAGGACTGAGACTGATCACACGGACGGTGATGAACGAGACGGAGCAAAGGAAGGAAACGGATAGCGCGCACAGAAAATGAGTTTTTCCCAAGGCTCCAAGGCGTTGAGGGCAAACGTTGTTTCGATGACTAGTTTTCGCCTCCAGAGGTAGTTTCGTATGCGATTGGAATCACGTATCATGTTGGGGTAGTACAAGACAGTTTGTGGGAGCTTCGAGTGGAGAAAGTAAGTCGCTTAATACCGAGTACGTAGCGTGAGAGGTGTGCAATACGCCTCGAGTTCATGGTTCAGTCACGTGATTTTACGCCCACACTTAGACTAAGGTATATTCAGTACATAAAGTCGGAGGGAATAGTATATGTAGCATCGTTGTGGGAAAGATCAAAAATGTTTCATGTGAATGCTGTCTACTGTTCATCACCGGTGAACGTATGGAACCAAATAAAACTCACAAGAGTCGATCCCCGGCGTCATAGCTCCTTCATTGTCGAAGGGTCGACGAAATGCCGAAGTAACCGGTCGTCACCATCTTCACCCCACAAGTAATAGATCGCACGTTGGCGCATGATGGACACATGCTGCGGTAGGTATTGGTACAGCCCAGAGACGAGCAGCAGTGCGAAAAACAAGAAAACAAACACTGCAAGTTTTCCGTCAGAGACCCAATTATCCAAAGACTATTCACACGGGTGGGAAGCATCATGCGGTACTTGGTATGGTAGGTACGGAAGGAACGCTTACTGGATAGGATTTTCTCCCAAGGCTCCAGCATAGAGAATGCAAGCGTTGCCTCAAACTTGGTTCGTTGACGCCACAGGTAGTTCCTCAACATTGCATGGATCGTGTCCAGAACGAGGATAAGTGAGGACGCCGGAAATTTAAAATAGAAGGACTTCGGGAGTGGATACAGTGACGAGAAGGTTTTGGAATTCGTGGAGGAGACCACCGCGTGCTCTTGTACAAGATTAGTTGGGCTGGGAGAATGGACGCTGCAGTTTTAAACTCGCCAAGAGCAAAGGCTTGGCTGCTCTTTTCTGACCCGCAGCACGTGACGTTTTCTTTTATTTGTGATTTGTGACACAATGTTCTGACCTGAGTCAATCGCTAGTCTCGGGTCCTGATTCAATCAGCATGGGCTCGCCCTGGCTTCAGCAGGTGTGGTGAGCCAAGAGATTGCTAAGGTACGTAGTGGATATACTAGCCACTTGTCCATCATTTTGAAACATTACTGAGATGGCAGGGTGTGTGCAACTCCGTGTTTTGTCACGATCGGCTCAGTGGAGAACAGCATTCAGAATCACATCTATCTCGTTCTACGTGTGAATCTCCGAAAGACAGGTCCTCCAACAAGTGCTGTCAACTGAGTCACTTGAATTTAGCGACGGGGAGCGTCGACAGCTGGTCATTCCAAGTCGCACGCGGTTGGCCAGCCATAGCTAGTCGGCAACGTATATGTGAGGTTTGTTGGAGTGCGTTTCGGCAAAATCGACATTTGTCTCCTACAAGAACATATTTGTGTAATGCACCAATTCGCAAATCATGCACATGGGTGGCTCGGCTGGGACTTCACAACTTGTGCATCATTGCCCCGATCAAGACTCGGCGCACACACAAGGGAATTAGGCAAGTTACTTCCTCCACAACAACTATTACCATGGGCACTCTACGAAAAACTCAAACCATTGGTTGCCCAGATCCTCCACATTCAGCTTTCCAGACATGTTCAAGTTGGTTTCATTACTTCGAGTTCATCATTGATGAACCTGCAGAGTCAAGTTAATTCGCGATAGTCAACCCGCGGTGAGCACCATAAGCTACTACTTCGATGTCATAATACCGCACTGACTAAACTCTTGTGACCATCTTCACCCACAAGTAATAAATCGCACGTTGGCACATAATGGACACATGGTGCGGCAGATAATGGTACAACCCAGATATAAGCAAAATCGCGAAAGATGTATAGATGATCACTGCAAGCTTTCCGTCAGAGATCTCGCACAGGGACGATTCACGCAAGCGGGAAGTACTTGGCTTAGTCAGTACGGAACAGACACTCACTGGACACGATCCTTTCCCAAGGCTCCATTACACTGAATGCAAGTGTTGCTTCAAACTTGGTCCGTTGACGCCATACGTAGCTCCTCGACGTTTCATACGTCATACTGGGAACGGGGATAAGTAGGGACGTCGGGAAATTAGGATAGAGCGACCAACGAAGAAAAGGTTTCGAATTCGTCGACGGAGACCCTTCAACAAGATTAGTTGGGTCGGGAGGAAGATGATGCTGCAGTTTAAAATCTCCAGGGTTTTCGCCTGGCCAGAGGTTTCGCGTCTTAGCAGGTACCTGCAAAGCAGAGCTGTAACGCTTTCCCTCTGCGACCTTTTCTAGTTCCGATTGGTTGGTACATGTTCATGACGCGATGGAAAAAGCTGCACTCAGTAGATTGGTTCTAGTCTGGACCAGTCTGGACACTCGGCTACAGTCAGTTGGTAGCACACATCAAGAAGTACGACTACCCACATCACTTGACAAACGACAAGTCAAGATGTAAAGAGGAGACGAAAGCTGTCCCGGCGATTGGTTTGCAGAGGAAGATGTACTCTTAGAGGATCCCGTTAGGGGCTACACATTCGCGACTAGCGTGCGATGAGCGCATGATGACGTGGTCGACCCAGTTCGGCGGGCCGTTCCGATGTCGGTTTTGATGAGATGACCGACATTTTGGATTTGAGACCTGAACCTTTCGCTTATCAGCTTGTTTCATGTAAGTATCTCAAAGCATCTCAGCCATTTCACGTTGAAAGATCCGTTCCTTTCCTAGTTTCGCCGCTCCCTCGTGGTCGGTGTTTGGCTCTGTCACTGGGGTCATTGAGTTGACAATGCCCGTCTTGTCATTTTCCTCTCTACACGTTTCTCCACCACTGGGGCCACGTTATCCGATGTGTCATCATGCTTGCCTCGTCATGGGGCCAGGGGGATTCCCGTGCGACATCTATGGTTGGCTTGTCACAAACCTTTTGCTAGGGAGAGGTCAACGACAGAGTAATATAACCAGAACAAGAAACCAAGGAAGTTCTTTCGACCACGGGGAAATCGGAGAGCGGAGAGACGACCGTTTTAAATGGGTTAGCACGTGTTCCTGTCTAGACAACTGGTAGACATGCTTCTCTGGGGACGTGCCAAGTAGGTACTACCTTATTTTTTGCTTCGATTAATGACAGATCACCATCGGGACACGTCGTCTTAGAGCAGCTTACGTTGGGTAAATACTCGCCTGATTAGACAGCTGACGTAGGACTTACAGAGGTGCATCGTAGGCGTCTCATCGCTCTGTTTGATGGCACTCGCAGACTTAGCCCCGATGTGCCTTCAGGTATCCATCCATCCAGCGCTTGTTATCAATAGGCCTTGGTCACTCCGCCGCATTCACCGCGATAGCGGTGTTAGCCTCTATACGATAATGTCTCCACAGGACTGCAAGACAGGCAGGGCGAATCATCTCCTGTATTTCCTGTGCACTAACCTTTTGTGCTGCCGGTGATCGAGGAGGGTTGGGGTGAAAGCCATCTTATTGCCACTAGATCACGCTGCTTGCCCAAAGGGTGTCTGTTGCTCTACGCGTCTCGACACCACCAAGAGCTTGCGATGAATCCAATGATGGTACGGTACATGTGTGCTATAATAAGCTATGTCACACGTATTCAAGATCCAAAAACAACGTGTAGCTAGACGAACAGGGATCCAAACTGCGCGCGTACCAAAGTACATATCCTTCTGTATAAATCACATCCCCTGTCCATGATACCACATAGCGGAAGACTGAGAGGACAAATGGCTGGCATGGACTAGACTGGTGACCAGTCTGTCTACTACCTATGAGGTATCTATCGACGGCTTCTTGCCTCATAGACGGACTGGTCACCAGTCTGGGCATGGACATCCCAGAATTTCGCCGGGGAACAGTTAGTAGAAGGATCGATTGCAAAACGACACCGAGTTTATCAACGTCTATAGATAGGGGGGTCCGATACTCTCCCGAAAGGGACTTCGTTCCGCTCAGGGGGTGTTCGCAGGCCTGTGCAATTACTATATCATTCTCTCAACACGTTCAAGAAGTGTCAAGATTATTTGCAGCGTGTCTGGCAAAATCGCCTCTCGCGTGAGGGGGGATGGATGGAACGTCGAAGGGACGATAAAACACACACCTACTCTTTGGGAGAGCTTCTTGAGATGGGAACCAGTTCACCGTATAGAGTGCCAACCAAAGGTGAGCCGTTCCAGCTTGTTCTGTGATCCACGCGTGCGCATTCATTTATCATCATCTTGGCTACTGCAGCGGAGGATCCGAGCTGGGTCTAAGTACGGAGGCCTCCAGTAATGGTGTTCCTGACCAATCGAATGAGGATGGCAGACTTTACGTGTGCCAGTCAGTGACCGCAGTGACTCGGTTCTATTGATTGCCCATTCTGGACAATCACCCTGCATCGCCTCGCGATGGCCACGATGCAACTTGCCCAATGACCACCACCATGGACTCACATGTCGACATAGAAAATTCTGTACAAACACCCCCACAGGAATCAGCTCGAACCAGTCCCCCCCCCGACCACGGTCCCCCACCGGCACCAACAGCCCCGGACAACACTGCAACTCCTCGCCCTCCGCTTGCCACAGATGATGGTAATACCGCCAGGGCTCGAGCAAAAATGCAGAACGACGAACTCCGTGCCTTAGCGTTTGCGCATCTTTTTCTCGATTACTTATTGCTGACTAACGTCGCTTCCCGTTTCTCTAGCAAGACATTTGGAAACATACCCAATGTTCCGATCTTCACCCAATGGGATTATCGGTTGGTGTCATCCTCATATTCATCTAAACCGCTCGGTATCACGACATGACAATAGCAAGGGTTGTTCCGACTCTGCGGTTCACCGGTCGTTCATGGCTGGCATATGCGGAAACCGTAGCGACGGCGCTTATTCTATCGTTCTCTCAAGCTTATACAAGGACAACGAAGATAGGGGCGATGTAATGTATGGATTATTTGCTTGTGATGCTAACTACATCTGACTCAGACTATCAACAGCATTTATACTGGCGCAGGTGGTAGGAAACGATGGACTGACGCTTATCCCCCCAAACGTGTAAGTTACTGTAACCCTCGACATAGGCTCACTGCGGAACTGACATGAGGCCGTTCTCTAGCTCCGCGTGGGTCCACAGATATTTGACCAATCATGGGATGACCCTCCAAATCGGGCATTAATAGTGGGGAAGCTGATTTGTTGACTCTGTCTTCTCATTCACTGTTCCTTCCTAGGTATCCTCCCTTACCAGAAATCCCGTACGAGTCCTTCGTTCTTGGAAATGTCGATCGGAGTATGCTCCCGTTAAGGGGTACCGTTATGATGGACTTTACACAGTCACCGATGTGTGTCTGCTTATCTTGTCGGTTTTGGCTGCCGAGCACTTATGACTTCAGATTTGGACAGCCACGGGACAGAACAAAAAGAAAGTTTGTCGCTGTCGACTAGAGGTACCTTACCAACTACCTTTTTATATCATTATTTGACGAGTTCTTAAATATTTCCAGCGCCTACCCGATCAGCCTCCCATTCCAGTGCGACCACTTATCTTGTCTGCCTCCAGGAGGAGGCGTGGAGAACCCCTCGTCTCTCGTCTCACTTGCAGTCCTTCGCCATCCATTAATGCCTGTGATACCTCTGAAATCGATTCTGACACTGGACCTAACTATCCCACTACGCAGTTGGCAGGAAGCACTGGAGGGGGGTCTGAGGGATTGTTGAATCATCAACAGCAGCGAGCAACGCCCGAGGCGTCCGCTGGCATCGATTTCAACATGATTGCAGCGGATAACGATGTGAAACACGAGCAACAGCAACATCCCATTCCTCAGCATATAGTTTCAGCGAAACCCGGCGCTCTGCCAAGATACAGATGGGATCCCGAGACAAACCAGCTGATAAGGCTTCCAGCCCCTCCTCCCATGCAAGAGAGCCCCTCCGCTGCAGAGGGAGAAGAAGAGTATCGAGGCGAAGACGACGTAACGCTTGTCCCATCTGAAGATAGTCGCGCCGGCGTTGAGATGATGCCCGCCAACGAGCGTTTGGAAACGGAATACTTTTCCGACACGGGTAACTCGCCTCAAATTGTGGACCCAGATGAGCCACGTACATCGGATGATTGGGTCATGGAGAGCAAAGGAGACAATTGAAAGTAGGCTTCTTGCAGGACATCATGTTGCGATTTATTTAAGCAGTGTCTGTACACGTACATATGTATCAAATCCACTTCGATACAGCTTGAATCGGGATACGGTGTGAAAGAATTGCCTTTTCTGGATTAGACTGTGCACAGTCATTTCCCCAGGCTCCAACGCCACTCTGGTACTCTGACGTTGACAAGCAGCAGCCAAGCATGGGTATCCTATTCTCCATACCTCTCGCGGGTCCATTAGTGACGATAGCCAGCTCATGCCTGGGAGGCCTGGCCTTCTGTTTCACTAGCACCGCAGGTCGGTTCGTTGTGTTGTAATGTATGGCTACACTCACGCGAAGCTGATAGCCTCCATGTTCTGCAAGTCGTGCAATTGCAACTCATCTATTGCGAGTAGGATCGGATTTGCGGTAAGTCCTCGCAGTAGCTTACCGTGTGCTCAATCCAATTGCTTCAATCTAGATGATATTCATACTCAATTCCCTCTTGGCATGGCTAATGAAAACACCGTTCGCCATACGCAAAATCGAGGAATGGAGTTACGAATACATCAAGATGGAGTGCGAAGAAGGCAAGTGTTACGGTGTACTTGCGGTGCGTCCTGTATGACCCTGCCTGTGGCCACTTTTTCTTCATACTTGCTCTAGGTTCATCGTGTTTGTTTTGCGTTATTCCTCTTCCACTCCCTCCTGAGTCTATCCCTCATCGGTGTGACGGAGTCTCGGGATAAACGCGCAGCAATCCAGAACGGGTAACGTGACTTTGCTTACTCGATACTCATTTATTCACCCTCTCCAGCTGGTGGGGTCCCAAGGTCTTAATCTGGTTCCTGTTGGTGGTCTCCACCTTTTTCATCCCGAACGGCTTCTTCATCTTCTGGGGAGACTACGTCGCCCTCATCGGCGCGACAATCTTCATTATTCTTGGCCTCGTGCTCTTGGTCGACTTTGCGCACTCCTGGTCAGAGACTTGCCTGGAGAACTGGGAGAAATCTGAGTCGACCCTCTGGCAATGGATCCTCATCGGTTCTACTGCCCTGGTGTATGTCGTGACCATCACTCTTACTGGCGTTCTCTATGGATACTTTGCCGATTCTGGATGCACGCTCAATCGCCTCTTTATATCAATCAATCTTGCTCTCTGCATCATCAGCACAATCTTGTCCATCCACCCAAGAGTACAAGAATCCAACCCACGTTCTGGTCTCGCTCAGGCTGGCATGGTGGCGGCCTATTGCACGTATCTCGTCACCTCCGCTGTGACCAATCATGCTCATGACACTTGCAACCCATTCACGCGATCGAGTACGACTGGAACAACGACGGTCGTCCTAGGTGCGATTTTTACCTTCCTCGCGATTGCCTATTCCACCAGTCGAGCGGCCACGCAGAGCCGAGCACTGGTAGGCACGGGGAAGAAAGGTGGTGCCGTTCACCTGCCCATTGACGACTATCCACAATCGGAGATGGGAGTAGTAAGCACGCAGCCGGGGCGTACGGAATCTCCTAGATATCAAGCATTGTTGGCTGCAGTACAAGCAGGGTATACTTGCACTTCTTTTTACACAGACTTGATCTGATCTCGAATAATTTAGAGCTATTCCAGAGTCTGCACTCCAGGAAGACGAGGAAGAAGAAGATTACGGAGAAACCAAGGATGATGAACGTTCTGGCACTCGCTACAATGTAAGGCCGTTCGTCCTCGTGCTCTTTCTTCACTGAGCCCTTTGTAGTACGCTTGGTTCCATGTTATCTTTGCTCTTGGAACAATGTATGTTGCGATGCTGCTCACAGATTGGTCAGTCACTACTTTACCACTTTACCACTTTACCCAGATGAACTTGTTTTGACTCTCGATCTCCCATACACAGGAATGTGGTGTCAACTGAACAGGGTGGTGTTGAATCGGATGAGATCGTCTATATCGGACGCTCTGAGACGGCAATGTGGATGCGTGTCGTCAGCAGTTGGGTCTGCATGCTCCTTTACATGTGGAGCTTGCTTGCTCCGGTCTTCATGCCAGATCGGTGAGTGCGAGTTTCCTTGCTTGTGGATAGCATTTTAATGC
>JBBPJQ010000406.1:0-25744 GCA_038088795.1 Boletus rex-veris
GTCAGAGCTTCCAGAATGTAGGGTCATAGCGACCCCCTACATCTGTAGTCTGATGGCTGTTACCCTGGGGCGTTTCCGCACAACCAGGGTGTCCGGCGTTTCCGCACAGGACGGCCTAAGTCCAAAGGAGATTTACCCATGAGAAGATACCGTTCGGGGGGACTATACAGTCTGTCCCGAACGTAGAGCTTCGGGGCTCATAACCTGTTGCAATAGCGTCTACCCGATGTAGACACCGGGTAGAGGGAATCTACTCTAGGGCATTACCTTTGGAGAGGGGACTCTGAGATGATAGCGGTTAGAGATCAAGAGAGTTATTTTATTATTCAGACTCAGCAGAGTCTTATATACTACTGTTTACTGATTATGTAAGCAGGTCACGTGACGTCAAGTACGTGTCCTTTCAACACATACAGAAGGCTACAGTACGCCAGTGGGGTCGTACCTGGTCGTACAGCCACCACTTACATAATCAGGTAGCCACCTTCAGTGAGCCCACGCTGTAGTTCTTGTAATAAAATTAAGAAATAATATAACCTCCACCTTTTTCTGGTGAATTAGGATTTTTATTGCAAGAACTACTACCAATTACTAGGACGAGGCCCCCCACCCTCGAAATGATCGCTGGGAAGGAGCGTGAGTGAGCCTATTCATTTACATACTTATTACTTACCTACATTAGTACTGACTATTCAATAGAAAACTACCCAAAAAACTTCATACATGTTTAGGTCATGCGACCAGGAACGTTGATATGAATTGACACAAATTTTGAAGATTTTGCAGCCAAGTCGATGCTAATCTCTTGAATCAAAGCACACCGCCGTCTGCAACATTCTCATCTGCTGCGTCTCCCCCCAACCTTTCTGCAAACCCTTGTGCGATCCGTGTCGTATCTGCCCTATCCCTCTCGTTTCGCTTGGTATCCCCGTACAATATACTGAGCGCCTCCGAACCACCCGTTGCTCCTGACTTCGAAGCCACGCTTGACAAGCTCGCCTGTGGAACCAGTGGCTTCATTGCAGACGCTACCTGCACTGGAGAAATACCCAATGCATCCGCGAGCGCGTTCAACGAGCTGTCCAAATCGTCACCTTGCCTTGCTGATGGATCCGATCCGTATTTCCACCCTTCGGAACTAGCCCAATCACCCACGATGATGTCCCACCATCTGACGTCTTCCTTCATCCTCTCCAACAGGATAACCAGTCCAAAGATGTACCATCCGAAGACCAACAGCACCAGGACGAGGAGAACAAGTAAGAACTTGGTGAGTGGCGTGCGCGCACCGGGAGGAGAGACTCGTGCAAGAAATTTTTTTTCACGAGAACTTTCTTCAGTGGGTGTGCTCTCGGAAGTGGGTTCTGGGTGAGCAGGTGCATGTGGGGGCTTGGACGGTGCAGCGCTGGCGCTGGAACGGGTGCTGATGCTTGGGCCGGTGTGACGAAGGCGATGATGTGCCTCGTGGGACGTGGAGGTGGGAGGCGTATGCTTGGACTGATCTGTACGTTTTTTGGGTGCCATCATAGATGGCGAGGGAAAAGGAGTTGAGAGGGTTATACTAATCAGCAGCTTATTAGAGTCGGCGTGACGTCATATCATGTGATGAGGTGATGTCGGTGTGGCTGTGAAGCCTGGATGACTTAGCTTGTCGATCGAGTCGAGGATACAAGTTTGAAACGTGTGGATTTCGATTTCGATGGTGTGTAGATTCTATGTATTGTACAAGGTCTAATTCTTCTTTAGCAATGGCCGCCCAGTCATCTCTAACAACAGACGTCAACTTGGACGAACCTAAAATGTCGATCGCCACACTCACCTTCAGGCTGCGGCAACCCCATGATCGCAAGCACGGTCGGTGCAACATCTGCCAACGCCCCCGCTCCCTCCGGAGACTTCGCACCTTCTTCATCCTGGATAAACTCAAGGTCCTTTCCAGTCATGATGAAGGGGACCTTGTTCGTCGTGTGGGCCGTGTGCGGTGCTCCGGTCTCCGGATTAATCATCTGCTCTGCGTTCCCGTGATCAGCCGTGATGAGCAAGACATACCCAGCCTTTTCGCATGCATCGTAAATCGTCCCGACAGCCTTGTCCGTTGCTGTGATCGCCTTGACGGCGGCTTCGTACACACCCGTGTGACCTACCATGTCGGGAGGTGCAAAGTTGCACATGACGAATTCGTGTTTCTTGCTCTCAACCACCTCAGCAACCTTGTCGGCCACCTCCTGGGCGCTCATTTGAGGCTGCAAATCGTATGTCGCGACTTTTGGAGAAGCAATCAGGTGGCGTTCTTCGGAAGGGAATTGTTTCTCGACGCCGCCGTTGAAAAAGAAGGTGACGTGGGCGTATTTCTCTGTCTCAGCGATATGAGCCTGGGAAATCCCTTGTTTGGAGAGCCATTCTGCAAGAACGTTCGTCATTCCTTGGGGTGAGAAAGCCACCGGGAACGGGAATTCGGCGTTATAGCGCGACATTGTTGTGATGTGCTGATCCAGATCAGTGCGTTATCAAGCGGTGACGGCGAGAGGAGTAGCTTACAAGATCTTTGGGGACGTTCACTTCCATTGGCTTGTCAGGTAGCCCGACGACGCTCACAATTTCACGCATGCGGTCCGAACGGTAGTTGAAGAAGAACAATGTGTCTCCTTCCTTGATGCGTCCTTCGGCACCATTAACGATAATGGGCTTCAAGAATTCGTCTGTCTCTTTGTTGTCGTACCTCTCCTGGATAGTCTTGAGCACATCTGTCGTCCCTTCGCCTTTACCGTCAACGAGGCCCTCGACAGCGATCTTGATACGCTCCCATCGCTTGTCACGATCCATGGCATAGTAGCGTCCGACTACGGTAGCCAGCTCACCGTACGATCCGGACTTGAGGAAGGAAAGTAAATCCTCGGCATAACCCTTGGCTGACGTTGGAGCAGTGTCGCGTCCGTCACCAAAGAAGTGAATATAGGTGTGGGGTACGCCAGATTCTTTGGCGGTCTCGAGGAGCGCTTTGAGATGGCGGATGTGGGAGTGAACACCACCATCGGAGACCTGGCAAGCACGACGTCAAAGATTGTAACTCATATACCCTTGTGTTCTCACCAAACCAAGCATATGCAGACGCCCGTTACCTTCTTTAGCGCGCTTCATGCTCTCTAGAATCGTCTTGTTCTGGTGGAACTGTCTCTTTGCGATGGACACGTCGATCCGGACAATGTCCTGCCAGACAATCCGGCCAGCACCGATGTTGAGGTGCCTGATAGAGAACAGCGTCAAATGACGCAGAAAAACGCGTATATGCGGGTCTAAATGACGTACCCAACTTCTGAGTTCCCCATAAGGCCGTCGTTCAGACCGACCGCGTTCCCATGGGCATAGAGTGTGCAGTAGGCGTAGTTCTTGGCGATGGTATCCATGTTGGTGGTATCAGCAGCTTCGATGGCGTCTCCTTTCATGCCCTTCTCTGGTGCGATTCCCCATCCATCATGGACACTTTCGAACAAAAAGATTATGGTGAGCCTCGGAGATTGTGATCGGAGCGGGTCAATGTACATAAGGCAAACCTTGTTCTTGACTTCGACCATGAAAGCGTTCTTCTCAAGGAAAGAGGGTAGAGAATATGAGGTCTAATGAAGAGTGTAGAAACGGAATTCTAGTCTTTCCGAATGGCTTTATAACGCACACGGAGACGCTCGGAGACGTCGTAGGCGATAGAGCGATTCAGAGATAAGATAAGTCCGAATGTGGTTTTAGATTCTCACGATGAAAATTTGGACAGTAGGAATGTAGCCCATTGCATTGCCATTGCATGCCACAATCTTGGTTTGCATTATTTCTCGTTCAGCGCCAGCACCTACCAATGCGGAAATTCCGGAGAACTGCCAGAGGTACACTAATACCTTTAGACATTCAAATTATCGAACAGGTTCAAGTTGCTGATGGGTTCACATGGATCCGGGCTAGCACTCTTATCTTCGACCCCAGCCTCAGTCCGAGCTGATCTGCTAGGCCACTAACGACCTAGTCTGGGAGTCATTGGACTAGCCAAACTCTGGCATTTTTCAACGTCTGCGTCTGTAAGGTCTAGTTAACGTGGCAAAACTTCTTATCCCGAATGAACCTGAATGTAATCTCGGCCACTTCATCATATGCAAGCGGTGAGCAGTCACTTTTCATGTGGCTACGATCCAAGACAATACTGTACGTCTGTGTCATGCGATGTGCCATAGGGGACAATCAGGTCGGGAAAACCATAAACTCAAGCGCATCACAGTCAGCCATACGTGAACGACCCGCCTTTTGAGCCAAACTCCCAGGTGAAGCTCTAGGACGAGGATGCACGGTCCCTTCGACATTCACTCGCGAAAACATCTAACGAGCTTCATGCTGCAACCACACGCTGCTGCTATTCGCGGAACCGAAGACTGGTAAGAAAAAAAATGTTTCGCACTCATATCATCCAGCGGAAGACCTCGTTATCCCCTCTCCAGTTTCAAGCGATCTTCTCGTTGCCCAAGTGTCTGAGGATGGCGAGAAGGCCAACCAAGCAGGAACGGCGCCATCCGAGAAAGGTTCTGGTTCATCTTCGCCTCAATGGGTACATACTTTTTTCTCTCGGCCCTTGAATCATGCACTGTCTCTACTGCACTTCCAACAGTCAACAGTGTTATTCACGCATCCCAATTCACTTGGGTTGGCACTGCCTACGGTCTCGCCGCCGCTGTTTTTTACCCAATGAACGGTGTCCTAGCTTAGACGTACGGTCAGAGGCCTGCTCCTTTGATAACAATAGGTCTCTTTGCACTTGGCAGTAATATCTGCGGCAGTACAACCAGCATGCATATGCTCATCGCCGCATTATTAAGCTGCATTGCCGCGGCCTGTCGCCGGAGGCAGCCTTACTACACAAGGACAGTGGCACTGACTTTTCTGAAGTGTCATGTCGCTCTCAAATATCTGAAGTACTTATATGACGTGCAAGACCTCAATCTTCCCATCCCTCTCGTCGCGTGTGTATCGGCGATCTTTTTCTTGGATCTACCCATTCCTCGCAAGAGAAGTTTGTGAAAATGGATTGGATATAAGACCGAGTGCGCAGCTAATGCAATCCTACTGTCTGTTGTTTCACTCAGAGGCAGATTTCTTATTATCTCGAGCACCGTCGCATATACAATTGGCCTTACGTGGGCGGTGTCACTGACCCATGGGGCTCAGCCACTGTACTCGTCCCGCTAGTCCTCTGCTTCGTTGGTATCCCCTTGTACGTGCTTTACAAGTGTGTTGATCTAAATTGCATCTCATCTCGTATAATAGGTGCCGTTCTCCCTGTTGACACACCTGACCAGCATCAGTGGGTAAGCAACAGCATCCGTAATTAATCCCATAATCCCTCTCGTGGCCGCTTACATTCACTAGATATGTACAAACGTTTTGCAGTTCCGTTGCTACTGTAGGAGTTGTTTGTGAGTACACACAAGGAACTTCATCATTCGCTCACAGCTTATGCCTTGGCAGATTTTTGTCAGGTCATTATCAAGCTTGTAAAGGCGCATATCCAGTCATGTCAGGTGTCTACGCACTCGCGTTTTCGTCACTCGCACCGTCGGCCCTCATCACTGGTTATCAATTGAAACCACCAAACGATACCGTCCATAGATATGGGTTGGCTAGGCCATCATTATCGTCAACTTTGGTTTGATGAACATGGTCCACGCGACAGACCCTCTCGGCAAGTCCATCAGATATTTTACGATACTCGGCTTGGGCGGAGGGTATGACCCGTTCATTTTATCGAGGACTATTTTCTTTGGTGCTCAAGCTTCAAATTATGCCAATGTACTGAATGAGACGCAATGTACCCCGTCCAAGCGCCTCTATCAGTCACACGAAATGCCCCTGCGCTCGCCTTCATGTGGTTCCTTAGTTCGTTCGCTGGGGTGGGTATTCCGATTCCTGGTTACTTCGTCCGTATGACTCACTAGCCTCATCTCCTCTAGGTGTGGGGTATCATGAGCGGCGGCGCTGTCGTCCAGAAGGAACTCGCAAAGAAGCTTCCGGCGTCGTTTATCGATCCCGTCTCACAAGGAACTACCATCATGTACGCGCTGATCCCCAAGCTCCCCACGTACCCCCGGCTACACACTAGGCTCGAGGTCTGAGCCTTTGCCGAGAGTCTTGCGGTGTTATGGCAGGTCTTGGCCGGTATCAGCGCCATCGGTCTCGTGGCGTCGTCGTTCATGAAAGGGCTCCCTCTACCTGATCTGCTCGATGTTGAGTGGACAATGAAGAAGGAGCAGCAGCAGGAAGATCGACCGATACCATGAGAGCATAGTCAACCAAATTTCGCTATGTTATCGCCTCTATTGATCTCAAGTGGAATGTACTAAAGAGTCAGCAACAGAGTTGCTCAGATATTATATTCTACCAGCCTGGACTAGCAGCCGGTTCACAGTGATGCATAAACGGGTTCGCATCCTAAAGTGAGAGTTCGTTATGGCGAGAGACGCGCAAATGCTGGCTAGGAGGAACAAACTGCTCCTCAGAACCATGCGGTACACCTCCAAGTAAGATGCCAACCCTCTTCATGGCGAGCAACTGCGCAAGGTGGCGTCAACGGAAGCAGCGCAAGGATAATCCAATGGGAGACACACATTGTGCGCAGCACTGCTGTGGTCATAAATGCCACCAAAGAATGCAGACGTAGCATCCTTACCATTGTGCTTCTCCAGCAGATATGCACCACCAGGATGCTTGTCAAAGAAGTCGCTGACGTCATGGATGTATCCTCCGATGCAGATCAATGCACGAGACTTTGCTTGGCATTGGTCTTGGAAGCGATTAATTAGGAGTGATCCAAAAGGTTCAATACAACACTCACAATCTTCCCAAGTGATGACTGGTAAATCGGATTTCTCAGCCGGCCAGGTGAGCACCTCTTGTTTCTGGAGAAGGCGCCTGAGTTGGACGGTCAACTCGCCTTTCTTTATTTCGTTTTCCGAAAACGTCTGTGAATGTACATGCATATGTTGACTTGATTTTGCAAAACGAACGAGTGCAACTCACATTGAGATGGGTGGCGAGACCGAGCTTTTCGCACGACCACAGGAACCATTTGGTTGGATCGTACTGATACCACTTGTACCCGTTGCGATAATCCATGGGAAATTGGTGGTGGAAGTTATGATAACCTTCGCCTAACGTGATGAGTGCCGTAAGTGTAGAATCTTTCGGTGTATGTTTGTCATCGTAAGGTTGATCTCCCAGCCAATGGGCCAGCGAATTGACACAAAAAGTAGACTATCGATCGTCAGAGTTACTCTTGGGATGTCGAGAGAACACTGACGTGCTGCACGATTACGAGACGAATCAAACCTGCCCAGACGAATCCACCTTGCCAATCCTCCCATCCATACCCTGCAATACAGGTGGGAACTGCGATGACCGTAATGAATGCGATGAGGAGATAGTATTTGTGCTGCCATTTGACAACCGGATTCGATCGCAAGTCGCTGATATCTGCCGGGCCAGGTTTTCGCCTAGGCCTGAAGATCAACCACCCCATGTGAGAGTAAAATAGGCCTTTACGCGCGTCGTAGGGATCGAGGTCGGTATCGGTGTATCGATGGTGGGCGCGGTGTCCCCGAGCCCACCATGTGATGGGACCTTGGAGAGTCCCAGCCCCGAGAACGGCGAGAATGTATTCCAACGTCCTAGTTGCCTTGTAGGTGCGATGGGCCCATAGACGGTGATAACCGGCGGTTATGCCTTGCAGACTATTGGTGTCAGCTCTCCCTACTACTCGATGAAACAACGTACCGAATCCGGTGAGGCGAGTATAAACTAACAACAAGATTGCAGTCTTCAGCCGCAGGGGTGTGTGCCAAGCACCGATGAGGCCAAATGTGAGTGGAACGAATAAGACGAAGACGTGCTGCCAGTCCAGTTCGCTGTACCAGTTTTTCCAAGTAACTGGTGGGAGCGCTTCTTGATGCTTCAGGACGTACGAAACGAAGTTATCGGGTACGGCTTCAGCAGATATATTGTCAGGGATTTCTATGAAGATGGGTTCAAGCAACTTGGTGGCCATGGTAGGCACTAGAAACGATCGGATGGGAATCAGTACATTTATTTATGGAAGCCTGGGCAACCGTGGATTTGTACTCCGGTAATCCGGCACGTTTTAGGAAATCAAGTGTCTTAGTTTTACGAAGACCCTCTGTCACCCCCTTGGCCAACTTTGCCAGACCATGTATTGCCACCGAGAAGTGGTGACTGAGGTGTGGGCCATCTGGATTCTGCAACAGCGTTAGAGTCTCCAGCGTCCAGGGTGGGAAATAGTTCCAGTCCCAGTGTTACTTTCGTTCTGAGTACTAGCACAGTAATGCTCTAATGAAGTTGAGTGCCGCCGTTGAACGTCTTCCGAGTCCGCCACTGGACCCCTGTCACTTGCTGGTGCTCCTGCCAGCGTTGGAGCCCTACGAGCTCGTCCCGCCCCGTTTATATGACCAGTATTCTTGGCCACGGCTTGACACGCCGAGGCCTGGGCCTGAGGACCGTCGTGCCAATCCGCGTCGCAGCCAAGTGCGTGCAGTTCAACGACGCGACGGTACGTGAACAACGTGTCCAGGCAGGAGATTAGTCACAGTGATGCAATGGACCTGTGAGACAGTAGAGTCCGGGATGGTGGCAAACATCATGATGCACTGGCCCGTTAAACGGCAAAAGTTACAAAAAAAAAAACTCATAAATAATAAGTAAATAATAAAGGCATTTTATTTTATTAGGCATATATTTAAGAAAAAAAAGAAAGAAACCGATCTCACCCGTACGTTTCAACCAAGTATGTCCTATTCTTGTCATGGAACCCTGATCTGAACCTCGTGGATGACAGAACGGGCTCTTTACCTCCACTAGCATGTATAAATCCAGGCAGAGGCGCTCCTAAACTCACTCGAGCCTCCTGCTTCAATCTTTATCGTTACGCAATAAGATGACTATTCGTGAACTCCCAGCCGTCGACTGGCTTGGCTATGGTATCGATCTCTCCCGCTCGCCCACCATGGACTTACGTGCCGTAAGCCCCACAAACACGATATCACATCGCATTTAGATTCAACAATCCGAGTCCAGGCATTATTCTCAGTTCTTAAGGGCCGTCGAATCATCAGCTTCAATCTTGATGACAACCTCCGTCAGGTTGACATTGGTATGTCTATCGTCTCGTTGATTATTTCACACTTCTACTACACTTGCATCGCAGATGGTGTGGTGTACGATGTTCCCCAGGCTGTGCGCATATCACAGGAGTCCTTATTCCAAGGCACTTTTGTGAGTTATGCCACCGGGACCGATGTACAGAAGGCTTTCCGCGCGGACGCGGGACTTCCTGCACGTTACCTTGCCGTCACGGGTACTGACGCCGCTATCGTGCTGGCCCAAGATCGATCGTTCATCCAAGAGTACCAATACGCGTTCTACAGTTTCACACATTCTGCTTATGCGGCGCGCCTTGTGGATTATGACCATTTACTCAACGAAAGCGCGCTGTTGCGGGGAGTGGAGGACTTGCCGCAGCGGTTCAACGGTGACGATGAACGCGTCTTGGATGCGTATAAAAGTTTTTTTCAGCGGTTTGGTTCACATGTTATCGTGAATGCCAACTATGGAGCGCGTTTCCAACTCGTATGTGTTCTACTTACTAAGCCATGCACTCATTTATGCGCACCGTGACTACCAGAATGCGTGGGCATCGAACGACAATGCATCTGTCAACGCCAAGTTCAATACAGACGTTAAGGCTTACTTCAACGGCATTCCTAACGGTGGACAATATGACGAGAGGGTTAAATCTGAGGCGCAGTACAAGGTCTTCCTTGAATACATCCAGAGGATTGTGACGGTCATAGGTGGAGACTCCCAACTCTCGTCGAACCTTACGTCCGACCCGACATGTTGGGCAACGTATGCACAGTGGTCGGCCACTGTATACACGGGAACGCCAACACATATCAGTTTTCATACAACCGCTATATGGACACTAATGTCCGCATTTGCGAACGCCACGCTAAAGAGTTATGCGGAGTCGCTCAATCAGGCTTTTACGTGGATACTCACTCACCCAAGGGTTTATAAGACGGTTGTCGTATTTGACATCCAAAGCGACTGTACGTTCCTCTGGTTCCATGTCAGAGAGAGACTGATCGCTTACTTCCTGGTCAAAACTTCAGGGGCCGAATTTAACCTCCTCACCCCAAATGCTACTATTCTCCCCGATGATGCGAATCCGTACCCAGCGAATACCATCGCCTCCCTTACTCGTGTGCAATGGGGAAAAGAACACAGTCATGAATATGAGATGCAGACATTGAGGTATGTATTTCTGGGGGATAAACGAGTCGAGCACGTTGTTGATTTCTACTTAGGTTTTTTGTCCTCAACGATGGATGCCCCATTGACTTTTCTATCTCGCACGGTACCCACGGCGCTGGGTGGCGTCAGGGAAGAGCGGAAGCCCTCATCGAGAATGTACGTGTACCGTCCTTGTACTTACTCTACCCGTCGTCTGACGCGAACTGACTGACGGTGTGCCGGACACAGGAACGATACCTCAACGATGTCATTACCGACGACGTGTGGAACACGGAGTGGTATTTTCGTGCACCTGTTTCAGCCACGTCAGAGAAGCTCCGATTGAATAACAGGGGTAGTGGGTATTCGTGGGACGATATCCTGGGTGCGTACTTGCGCACGGTCGCCGGAGCTGCGACTGCAGAAGAGTAGGATGTCCTGTATAATACAACAAGTCCGATGGATCGCATGAGGACACGGCCGTGTCATCTCTTGTAACCTGTCAGATGATACGTATCCACGCGCCCAGTCGGCTTCGCCAGGACATAATGCATGATGGGCGCACGTTACGAATGTAGCACATGTCAGAGTCACATTTGCAACTTGAAGGACAAATTCGTCAATTCGACGGCGCATGCATCTAGTTACCTTGCATTGCAGTTGCGCCCCCTAAAACTATCATATTCCGTCTGTAGGACGTGTAGTATCCGAGGCACATAAGAAGCACCCACGTGTCATGGGACGGTAACGATGATTTGATTGAGATAGAACCTGTGGAATTGCTTACGACTGCACTGGAACGAGACAGATCAGATGGTTGACAATATTCCAGGGTAGATCTATATTCGCACTAAAATGAAAACGACACAGCTAGCCCCACAGGTTGTTCCTTGGAGAGATTTGAGCCGCGAATCAACTTGAAATTATCAAAAGGGAAAAGGGGTTCGTACTGCAGGGGCCTGAGAGTGGCCATTGATCAATTTGAAGCGGGAACGAAATGCCAGAGTCGATATCATAATGCGAGAAAAGTACGTTGCTAAGTGAGAACGATGTCGCCATGCCCGGCAAGTAGCACGTAGTAGATCAACGGGGACGTACAAGTGACCAGCGTGACCTGTAGGATCAGGGTCGAAACTTCGAAACATCGGAGTTCCCCGACTACAAACCTTGATATTGATCCGTGGCCTATCTCAGACCCTTGAAATCCCCTGGAACAGCTATTTTTATGATCATTTGGCATTGAGGGTTTCTCGCGGGGAAAGGCTCCGGGCGCCGCAGTACCAACGTCGGCGAAAGACTGGATCTCGATGATCTGAAATCTTAACTGCCATTCAGGTTTTCATCTCGTGTTGATCGTTTTTCACGAGAAAAGGCTTTCTCCTTGAGTGCATCTGAAATGTCATCCCAGACCGACATAGTCGCATCAGTTGGTCGTGGACAAGACTTGAGAACGACTCACCTGCATCTCTCGTATGGGGCTTGTGCGAGGATCGTCAACTTATCTCCGCTGCCACTTGACCCCGGAGATGGATGAAGGTGAGCGGTGATCGGTGATCGGTGACCTTTTCAGATCTCGAACGGTCCGGAATAAAGCGTGCTAAGTATGTAGCAGAGACGTCGACGGAGCGCTGAGACGGCCACTCTGATGACTTGACATGGACGGATGTGAAAAAAATCTAGATCGACGTTACACCCGGGCCGCCATCGACAGACCGTCCATCAAGATGAAAATAGCTTTTGCCCGCTATATCTGACTGCTCCTGACTGAACATAACTTGCCTGTATCGATCGTGTACGGCTGATTTCGGGGCGCATTGGATCCGCAGGTTTCCTCTCTATCTGTGCCGTAGTACTTGCTAAGTCCGAAACGACTCGGCGATTTCCATCATCACTCCGCACAGACTCCCCCTTGGTAAAGCGGGGTTGTATCAGGCACTGAATCTGCCGACCAAACTTGGAACACTTCGCTTGGGGCCAAGGCGGGGCGGAGAAGTCAAGTCGTTCTTACCATGGATATGAAACGCAGCATGAGAGTCACATGGAGCGTAAAACGCAGCGATCAGGATATCGTTCTTCAAAAATACCGCCTAGAGGTGGATTGAAACTGGGGAAAGGTGCGGCCGCTAGTGCTAAAAAGGTGCATCTATCCCGTTGTCAGTCTGCTTGCAAAGACTTTGACTCAGTGGGGGCGTTTGGATGTTGATTGTACACATGTACAAACATATGCCTTTCTCGTTCCGGTTTCTTCCGCGCTTCTTGTTCCAGTGGTCCAATGTACTGTTTATGTATTAGTAGTTGGCATTCTCTCATCCGAACTATCAATCGCAAGCAAGGTCCCAGGTTGCTGCATGGCTGCAGCAGCTGGCACGTAGCGTAAACAATCATGAACGAAGATCAATACTATGCAATCGTTGCGAACGCGCCACCGAACAAAAACCACGCAGTGATATTTCACAAGAAACGTACATACGATTCGACATCATCGACTCGGACCATTGATAATATACACATAACACCATCCACATGAAATTGGGTTGGAAACACATGCAGTCATCCTTCATCACAACCACGAGACTGGGAGCTAGCTTACATTTCTGCCTCTCGCCCAAAGAACTTCTGATCTGAGAAAAGCTTGTGCATCGAGGCAGCGTTACGCAGTCTCGCACTCGTCGAGGTAGTCCTTGAGGACCTCATCCCAATTGTAGAAAGGCTTGGAAGCCCTGACAGGGTCCGCGGTTCGGGACACTGGCGTGCCGCTGACAGGCTTCTTGTAGAACCATTTCGTGCTGTTAAGATAGTATGAGGAAACCAACCACATGCGAAAAACCCCAAGCAATACTCACTTCCATTTGTTGTCTTGTAAAGAGGATGCGTGATGAGAAATTGACTATATAAAGTTGAAAGGAGCTCACCGGTGATGGTGTCGTTGGTGTAGTTGTGCTGCATGAAGAAATGAAACGGTGTTCGAACGCAGTGAAAACGGACTTACACCAGCCATCGTGACTATGGCTTTACCCACGATCCCTCCACCCGCGTAGCTTCCACGAGAAATGGAAAAGTCGATTGGAGAGCCGTCATTGATAACGAAAAATCTTCATGGAGGCTAATTAGCTAAGGTGAATTAGAGTACCATTTACTCACCTTAGGGTCTTCTTCTCGTACGCGTGACTGTACTCCTTTCCCCACTGTACGCGGGTGTCGGAAGCGACGGTGTTCGTAGAGGGATAAGGATATGCAGGGTCTGGCATAATCACCGCGCTTGGCGTAAGCAGATTGAATTCGGACCAATCTGAAGACATGATCAGTGACTGCACGAGGCAAAGACAGTAGACAAACCCGATTGGATGTCCAGAGAAACAGCTGTTTTGTAGACGTCCGGGTGGCTGACGATCCACATGAAGGCGTCGTAGAGTGGATCCGCATAGTTCCTAAGCTCAATTCTACCAGCGAGCTTCATAAGTGTCCACACTTCGATGACTTGGAAGCTCAGCAGGCCCGCGCTGTTCTCCTTGATAGACTTGATCCATTCTTGATAGTCAGCATACGTTGCATCCGTATTGGCAAGCTTCGAACGATCACCACCACCTGATACTGTGATCAAGAATTGGAAGTACTCTTCGAATGTCTTGTATTGGACCTGAGCTTTGACCGAAGCGTCAAAATCTCCACCCGAGGGAATCCCATTAAACTTGGCCTTGACATTGGTGTTGAACATAGTGTTGACCGCAAGAGTCTCATTCGAAGCCCATACTATCTGTTAGAGATCACGTTAGACGAACGGTTTAATACACAGGTCAATCTTACGAGGGGGTATCGAGCTCCGTAGTTGACATTGTGAATGATGTGTGATCCATAACCACTGAAAAAATCTTTGTACTTTTTCACGGTGTTTTCATTCGATGGATCGAATGGAATCGGGATCCCTTCAAGACCAGCAATGAGCGGTCCCTCTACAAGTGACTCTGCATAGTCTCGGAGTCGAGCACCGTATGATCCCTCCGTGTAGCTAAAGAAGGCATACTGGTGGCTTTCAAGGAACGACTTCCGGGCTGCGTAGGCTCCTGAAGTTGTCCCTGACACAGCGAAGTACCGGAGAGGGTAAGAGGCATCTGCGCCGAACTGGCTCGCAGCGTCCCTGCCATCGCGAAATGAGATATATTCGCCTCGGGTAATTTGATTGTCAGCGGTGACGGAAACGTCTCTTGGAACGCTGTAGGTCACTCCGTCTAATCGACACAAAGATATTTGACAACAAAACAATCTCAATAGTAAGGAATACCCACCAATTACAATGTCACGAACATTGTTTAAGTCGATTCTAAGCAGACGCCTCGCGTAAATTACATGGTTGTCAACCTTGACGTTAGCGTCAGCGATGATACGATGAAAGAACAAAAGGGCACATACTGCCCCGATGTCAAAGGGGGTGATGTCAAGAAGATTGAGTGCATAGCCAAGGCGGTCGACAGCAGGGAGATCCATGACGCAGGGTCTTTAGTGCTACGGTAAGTCGCTGGGGGACTCGGAGGCTTTGGTGAGTTATCTTTTAAACACGAGTCCCCCAGAAAGCGCAATATCATCATGGTGGGGAACTCAGGACGCTGAGTTTTCTCCCGTGTCGCACGCCCTGCGACGGCGATCTGCGGGACTCGAAACCGACAACTAATTTCATAATTCCGCAAGCGGTCAAAAGAAACGTTCGACGCACCATGATCGTGTCAGATTCTACTACTAGTGGTGGACATAACACGTAAGTATCGAGTGGTGATTTGACTCAGCTGAGCTAATGCTGATTGGACGACATGAATTTGATGGTCATCCTGAACCCATATTGGACAGAAAATTCCGCTCTGTTCGCGTACTGGGCCATCTGTGGGTGGAGCACGTTTGAGTCTGGCCATTTAGAAGGGTGTTAGTAAGGCTGATCGGCAAAGTCATGAAAGGCAATTCATCCTTTTTTGGTAAGTAACTAATTTGGACACTTTGAGATCTGAAGCTGGCACCAGCGTTGCGAACATCGTGAACTTCTCGTTTCTGCGTGTTCCCCGGCCGTCAATTACATAATTGGATCAGTTACTAGTATTGGCCGCACTAACGGAGCGAACTTCTTCAGGTCATCGGAGTGCCTTCAATCAAAAACAGGGGTGATAATGGATCCGCTGGATAAACACTGAATCGACGTAAGGATATTTTACTTGGACTTGGTTGAATTCTGACTCAGTATCGATTCCTGGCCCCGTTTTTGAGTTGATCGATCCCTTGCACCACCGTGACATGTCGACTAAACTCGAGCCCTCTCCTGCTCAGTTCCCGCCATTGGAATGGCTAGGCTATGGACTAGACCTTACTCGCATCAATCCATTCGACTTCATATCGGTATGCACGAAAATGACACGCAGATAATATCCCCTTCACATTTCCAACCCAGGTTTATGAAGCGAAAACCCAAGTTCGCATTGTCGACGTTACTAAAGACACAAGAATGCATACCGTGACGATCGGTACGAACCTCGCTTTTACAACATCGTTTTTTCTGAATGTATCAATTCAGGCGGTGTCGAGTACGAGATTCCGAGAATCGTCGCTGCTTCTGAGGACAATAGTACTTTTGCTACCAGCAGGACATTCCCGGATGGCACCACTGCTGTGAAAACCTTACAGAACGACGCTGCTCTCGCATACCGTCTTCTCCCCGTCACGACAAACAACATGTCACTCTTCCCCTTGGATAAGTCCTTGCCTACGGGAAATCAATATTACTTCTTCGTGAACGATCACGATTCGTACAGTGGAAGGCTCCGCGATTTTGTTGAATTCATCAACGAAGACGAACTTTTGACGCACGTATCTAAACTGCCTCCTTTCGACTCCCAGAATCCCGAAGCGGTCGAGGCTTACATCGAGTTTTTCAACACTGTGGGAAGCCACTTTGTATCTACCACTGGTTTCGGGGCACGTTTTCAGCTGGTTAGCCTTTGCATCCCATTGCCGTCCTTTCTTGTTGACTTGCACAATAGGAGGTCTGGGCTTTGAACAAGTACGAGGAAGTCAACAACAAATTTGTCACGAACGTCACTGCAAGCGTCAAGGGCTTGAATGATGGAGGCGAATACGACAGAAGCGTATTCCTCGAGGACCAGTACTGGAATTTTAATCGGGCTTCTCAGCGAATTATTAGGATCCGTGGGGGGAACGCTGGTTTGGCGGACGCTCTAGTGGAGTCGCCCGACTTTTCCACATTCGAACAGTGGACAGAGTCGATCCTAGACAATGCCGTGCTCGTCACCTTCAGAGCAACCGAATTGTGGACCCTCCTCCGTGACGCTTACGACGAGACGCTTAGGGCCAGCGCCAGTAACATTCAGAACGCTTTTGAATACCTTTCATCACTCCGACAACCCAACGACAAACGTACTTGGGTTACTTTCGAAATGGAGTCCAACTGGGCTGAGTTTGGGATCCTGACTCCGAGTGCGGTCATTGGGGGCGGTGATAGCGACCAATTCGCTGTACGACAACCACTGTCCTTGGGCCCTTCCAAGCTATCTTGGGGTTCGCCGAGGACCCCTACACAGCGTACCATCGTCGTGTCAGTCATGCCATTGATATATGACTCGAGGCCTCTGCCTTACATACCCACAGAGTCGATATTACCAATGACGGTACACCCATTGATATCTACGTCAGCTCTGGCTCTGGCACGGCCAGTGTTAAGATCCTCGGCGTAAGTCTAATTACACCGCTCGTTTTAATATTGACTGACACCACGATGTAGCAGGACTATGGGACCGATGGCGGTACCAAGTGGTACCCTCACGTCCCCGTCTCCCTTTGATTCAGTGTACTCGTGAATATTCCTCAGCTGCAGTTATACATACTTTGTCGAGCTCTTGATTCTTGTATTACTACAGTCCTGTGTAGAAATCGTCTGAATGTCGCTATAAATTTTTACGAGCATTCTCCAATGAGAACTACGCTATGGCTTGAACGTTGTGAACTGTGTGTTAGAAGCAACCTCTCATTCACCTGTGTAGCCCAATCGCACACGTTCGTGCTGACGTCGAAAGATTATTCGCCACGAGGGTACGGATATGATCAAGGGGCGCGGGGCTAGTAGAAGTCCACGACTAATCATCTCACGACCTTGCTTTTTGGAGAATGGTTTCAATATTGCCCCTGAGGAATCATGAGAAGTTGTCCGAATGTTCGCACATCCTCCACTCCAGAATCATTTCTCGTTTCATGAGGTCGAAACAACAGAACAATAGCCGACACCCGGATCTGTAGGAAGCCTACGATCATAGAGGAGACTTGAAGTCAGACATAAATGTTACTGCCTGTATGGGTCCATTGAAATGGCAGCGATGCGCCGGTATCTCCCGAACGTCAGCCTGCCAGAGTGGTGGCAAGAGTGGAACGTTGATCTATGGCACAATCCGGATTGAACCGTCATCAGCTCTTCTTTATCCATCCGAGCGGAAGAATGCATTACGCCCAACCATATTGAAGGAACCCTACTTTTGTTTGGGTAAGGCCTTTGTCAGTAGGCACCCGCCCCTACTATGTCCGCCAACACCGTACCCTCAGAGGGTAGTACGGGTCTGTCCAGCTAACGAGTTTCGAATCGAAGTTTTACCATACTTGATTGAGGTAGTAACAGTCCCACAACTCGTGAGAGTCACCCTTGATCGCCGCGTTTCTCACAGTCCATATGGTCACCGTTCATTTCGTCTTTTCCACTCAACCACCGTTCCCCGCCGGTACCAGGAGAACATGATATTGAAACATCGAGCCATGTTGTGCGACGCGCGCATTGTGCGACAGGCCGTGTCTATATTTCGACCCAGAATTTGGCAGCTGCTGATACAGTCCCATTTTTGTCTTTCTAGAAGGGCAACTCATGGCCTCAGGACGTGATTCATTCTTGCGGATGTTTACCCTGATGAAAAAAAAAAAAATGACACACGAGTGTGGCTATCAAGTCCCCATCAGGTGAGGACGCTTTCTTACCATTTATAAGAGGGAGTCTTCATGGCTCCTCCATCAACCTGTTGCATCGCTACTCAAGTTCTCTGCATTACAGTCCAATCCATGACCCTCACCAGGCTGGCCGATTTCAAAGAATTTCCCGCGTGTGATGTCCTGGGCTATAGCCTGGATTTTACTACGGCAAGCCCGATGGACATTAAATCGGTTGGTGTTTAAAACTCCTTGGTTGTGAAAATTCACGCTGATCGTAACTCCTCATCAAGGTTCTCGCGTCTATCAAAAGGGGCCGTAGAGTTATCCAGTACGAGCCGGATGAAGACACAAGAAAACTTGAAGTAGGCAAGTGTCTACGAAGAATTTCTCCTGCCCCCGTTGACTTGGCTCCACAGGGGGGGTCGTATATGATGTGCCGAGGTCCATCGGCGTCAGTTCATACAACCAAAGCGATGGAACCTACGTGACTTACAAAAACGGGGTAGAAGCCTCCTCTGCGCTCAAAGTAGATACATCCCTCTCGGCTCGCTACCTTGCCGTGTCCGCGAGCGCTTCCGTCTCCTATTCCATCGACAAGACCTACAGACGAGAAGATCAATGGGCGATGTACAGTTTCAACGCTGACACTTATCTCGCTTCGATGAGAGATTACTTTGATCTACTCGCAGAGACTGCACTCTTAAGGCGGCTTGAAGAAGCAGTCCCCATCGGAGACGGAAGCGATAAGGAAGTTGTCCAGGACTGGAAGGACTTCTTCGCGTCTTGGGGCTCCCATGTTATTATCAATTCATCGTTCGGTGCCAGGTTTCAATTGGTAAGTTGGCTAAGTCGATTTCTCATCCTGCCCTGTTTCTCACCTTCTATGGCCGCCAGAATGTGTGGGCGTCCAACTCTGACAGCTCTGTCAACCAACGATTCTCCACGAGTGTCACCGCTGCATTTAATGGCATTGGTTTCGGTGGCCAGTTTGATGCTTCCGTGACGACAGAAGAACAATACAGGACCTTCTCCGAGTTCATGCAAAAACAGGTGTCTGTCGTGGGTGGTAATCCGCGCCTCAATACGCAGCTCGCCGCAGATCCCACGCACTATGATCGCTTTATCGACTGGGCCGGCTCCGTGGGCGAAGACTCCTCTATCGCAACTATGAGGGTTACCGAGCTATGGGTCCTGATGAAGGAGGCGGCAAGGAAAGAGGTTAGAAATGCGGCTGGAATGGTCATGGACGCGTACAACTACATTGTCTCGCACACTGAAGTATACAAGACGGCCATCGTCTTTGACATCCAAACTGACTGTAAGTATGAATATCGTTTACAAACGGCGCACGTGCTTACACGATTCAACAGGGGCCGAGTTCAACCTCTTGTCTCCCTTCGCTGTCATCATTCCAGATCTCGATAATCCGTTCCCGGCGACCAATATGGTAGTGTCGAACACCCGTGTCCAGTGGGGAAAGGAGTACAGTCACGCCTACGAGAGGATGACGCTCAGGTATCAAGATTTGTTCCCACGAAACTATTATCACGACGTTCATCCGTCTCTAGATTTTTCGTCATCAACGATGGTTCGCCCATCGACTTCTCCATCTCTCGTGGATCAATGTCGAATCAAGGTGGTAAAGGGAGAGCAGAAGCCATTATTGAGGGGGTAAGCCTTCATTACATAACAATTAATTCGAGTTGCTCACGTCGATCGCCAGTTGAGCTACTTGAATGACGAAATTACTGGTACGGATCCCTCCATGTCGCTGCTTTTGTGCATGGTTCTAATCGTTAAACGTTGAAAAGATAACGTGTGGAACACCATGTGGTTTTACCAGACGGCAGTATCCAGTACCTCTGCATCCACGCCGCTTAAGTTGGCTCGCATGTCCCACAAGTGGGATGACATCCTCAAGGAGTATTTGGAAGAGATTGGCGCCTCCGACTGGTTGTGACCTGCTTGCTGCTGTGTCTCTGGTAGCAATAAGTCTTTGAACAAAGAGCCTGGTCTTGTATAAGTTGTACTATGTGTAAGCCATCAAAGCGTTGTGTCGTTGTCGTGTATCCGTTATGTTATTGCAATGGTAACTGTCGTTGTCACTGGCTACAGCCTTCGGATCGAAAGTATTAAGCATGCGCAAAAGACACGACACATGCGCATGATGGCCCAAGTAGAAGAATCTCGTAGAACTACTGGCCCTGCTTAGTGTTGGTAACATTTACACAAAACCCGTCAAGGCGCCACAAGTTCAAAGTTATATGGTAGGTTGCATAAACACAAGTGATCCAAAAGAGAACATTTCACGAAGACACGGCTATTGTTACTTGGTTCGTAAGACAGGTTGCATATATCGTTTTGACGGCCCTAGATTACGGGGGGTTAAGCCTAGTCAAGTCACCATCCATGGGACAAACGTACCATGAAATCGACCGTCGGCAAAACTCCAACATCTAAGTACATTTGCCGTCGTTGGTCCACCCACCAGAGAGACCTATATGTTTTGTACATGTCGGTCCTCGGTCTCCCATGGATAGATAAAAGGACCTACCTCCCGGCACTTCGACCTGCTTCCACTGATTTGCAGTCCACAAATCACCGCTTGGAGATATTTTAGCACCGGGCCGACTCAATCAAAAAAGAGCCGGAGGAACGCACTCGTATGTGACTTTGTCACCGCTGACATACTGAAAAAAGGATGAGATGAGCGTGAACTGCGTGGTTGCGCATGTCGATGCTCACAACAACATTGTTCACCCATGCAGAGACACCGGCACAGTTTCCACTCCCAAACGGTGCGGTTGACGTGGGGGAAGAGGTCGTCGAGGTCGTCGTCGAGGTCGTTGGCGGTAGTGCTAGTATCGCACTGGGTGTCGAGGGTGGCGTCACAGGGTCTAGGGAACCAGCCAGTGGCCAAGTGTGTCCGCGGACGGCGTTGATCCATGAAGAACCCACGTGAGGATACTGCCAAACGAGCAGGTCCGCCAAATTATCCCCAAGAACGACGTAGAACTTACCTCCCAGACCATCACACCAGCATCTGTAAACAAAGTTTTCATTATTTCACTGTTGCTGGCTTTTGTACGATAGGATATTGAGGTACTCACTCCAGCCATTGGAACGAGCCTGTGCGACACATGAAGCAAGTGTCGATGTAGACATGTACCCATTGCTGGCGTCTCCGGCAGTACCTGGCTTCCCGATAACAAGCTTATTAAGAGAAACGCCGTTGGCCGCAATCTGGAAAAGTGCAGTTTCAGGCCAGGTGGACGAAGACGCTTTCAAAAGTCCAGAGCATGTCGTGTACTCTGTCGCCCCCTCTGTGACCCAAGATTGAGCTTGTCAGCTTATCGTCTAAAACAATTCTCCTACTTACGGTTATAGAACTGGACAGTTGCGATGAAACCGCTAACGTCAGTACCTGAAAAAAGTAATAGATAATCGGACATACTTGAACGTTGTACTGAGACGAGCAGTTAATGAATATCTGCACAGAACGTGGAACAACCTACCCAATCGATCAGAGAACCTACACTCTTGTGCACTCCCAAGTATCCTCCTCCACTCCACATGTTGGGAGAGAACCAGGGAGCGACGGCTGCAAAATGAATTTCAGTCGTAGGCTGACACGTACGAGGCTAATAACTCACGGGCATGACTGATAATATATCGTCCCTGAGGAAGCCGCGCCCGGAGCTGCCGAGTCAGAGAGATGAGCCACGATTCAGCAGCACCTGTGGAACCGTCGAATGCATTGAAGTCCTAGCAGCCCCAAAACGACATCAGTTAACCGTCAGACCACCGAGATCGAATCAAAAAATTACTTCATAATCAATGTCAACTCCCTGGACGCCATACTGAAGCACCCAAGAAGCCAAATTGTTGGCGACAGTCACAGGGTTAACTCCCGATGAAGTTGGTGCATCCGTAGACCCGAACGCAGACACGATCAATGAGATCCCTGCTGCATTGTACTCTCGCAAATACGAAGCACGCTGGCTGGCTGTAAGTTCTTGCCATCCCAACGCCATATCGGCTGCCCCAGAGGTCAGCCAGAAAGAGAGCGCACTGGTGATATGTCAGTCGTGCTTGCTCTAACGGATTACTAGCAAGGATTTACTAGACACTGTAGCCCTACAATGGAGTGGCGTCAATAACGGGCGATGAACGAGAACATCCTGTTTACCTGGAGCTGTGAAGCAGCTGGCAACGGATAAGTCCATGCGTCTTGGTAAACTACAAAGCGTGGTGCAGCTGGAGTTGCCCTCTTCAGGACATCACGGGCACCAGGACTGAGACTAGCCAGCTTGTCAAGCAGTGGGACAGCCAGCGCCATTCCAAGCATGGAGAAAGCCATCAAGGCTGCGGTGAAACCAGAGAGCAAGGACATCATGATGCTGATGTGAGGTGCTACCAGCCACTTATCCGCACCACCCTCCCGCATTATATAGAGCCTATCGGGGTCCACTATCGCACACATGAGGTCAAAACGGTGGTGGTCGGACGAGAAAGGGTACGCTGCCTCTTGCCAGAGGACTTGCAATCATGGACATCTGCAAAACAGGTCCTCGGATACCTATCAAAGCCATCGAGAATAAGCTTAGGGGATCGCTGACTTACCGAAGGAGATAAACAATGTCTCTATCTGCACGCGTCGAACGCAGAGCCGCTCACGATATCGAGGAGTGACGTGGGTTGCCCATCGGTCGACCAATCTGGAAGATCGTGTCCGCTGGCAAGGAACCGCAGAGGTGCACAACCCCCGGGAGAGGCGACACGAGACCAGACGTCCACATGAACGTCCTCGAGGCCGTATAATCAGTTGGTCAACGAGGTGACCTACTAGCACAAGGTCGCTTGTACTAGTGACGTGGCACCAACATGCACAAAACATACCGCCATGCCCCAAACATGCGTTTCTCTGCAATGCGGCTAGTCAGCTACAAGCCGTGGCGTCAACAGCACAAGGGGAGAACGATATATAGTAGTCGCGTGAGCAATGTCCGAATGCGGCAATCGACGCTAAGAAGTTCCTGCTAGGGTAGTGACTGAGTATGATATTAACCAACGCGCCTTGATTTCCCCTCTGAACAGCGGCTGGGACGGTCAGCATGTTCAACTTGACATCGTAACTGCATCCGCGGTACGAGGCGACTGAGGCGATCACAATAGTCCCCGTAGTTCGGAATGTCGGGGAATATTGCACTCTAACGGGACGGTTCACGGTTCACGAAAGGGTATCGTATATTATTATATACACTGCGAAGGACAACTGTGGAACAGCACTAATCAATATATGCACAACTGATAAAAACTCTGGGTTAAGGATACTTAATAAAAAATACTTTATTCATGACCTGCCCGTCAGCCTCAAGCTTTGTTTCCCTAGATGGTATTACCGCGGACGGTGTTGATCCAGGCTGATGACGCATAAGGATACTATCGACGAATTCATTAATTATTTCAAGGAATGGATAATAGTTTGCTACGTACCTTCCAACCCATCACACCAGCATCTATAACAAGTCATCCTTAATTCACAATCTTTGTACTCAAAAACAAGGTCAAACTTACCCCATCCAGCGGCATGAGCCTCCTGGATACAGGAGTGAAGATCTTCGGGGCTCATGTACCCGCTGTGGACGTCTTCCGGCCTAGCTGGCTTGCCGATGACAAGCTTGCCAAGATCGACACCATGAGCTACGATTTGGAAAAGTGCGGATTCGGGCCAATGAGAAGAGGACTGGTGCAGGAGGCTGGTGCAGGTCGTGTACTCTGTCTCTCCTTCTTTGGGCCAAGGTTAAGTTTCGTCAAGCCCCACGACAGTAAATCGACCCACTTACGATTATAGAACTAGAAATACACGTTCAAACCGCCACGTCAGTGTATTTCTGGGAGGGATAAATATTTGGACATACTTGAACATTGTACTGAGGCGAGTAATCAGCCAAATATCCAGTAAAAGAAGATGGAATGACGCACCCAGTCAATCAAATAGCCTACAGTCTGGTCTACGTGTAAGTATCCTCCCCCAATCCACACGTTGGGAGAGAACCATGGAGCAACGGCTGCGGGGTAGATTTCAGTTGTCGTGTTACACAAGTGAAGTCAACAACTCACGGGCATGAGTGAGTATATAATCTCCCTGAGGAAGGTTTTTCCGCAACTGCTGAGTAAGGGAGATGAGCCATGGTTCAGCGATAACTGCTTTGCTATTGAAAAATGCCGCGAAATCCTAGCAGGTCAGACATCATTGGTTTGCTTCATACTCCCCAGAGCGAATTGAAGCAGTACCTCATAATCAACATCGACCCCCTGAAGACCATACTTGACAACCCAATGAGCCAGATCGTCTGCCACGGTAACGGGGTCGGCTTTCGCTGTAGTCGGTTGTTCGGAGTCACCGAATGCAGCCACGATGATTGAGATTCCAGCCGAATTGTACTCATTCAGGTATGAAATACGTTCGTTGTTTGTAAACCCTTGCCACTCCAATGCTATATCGCATGGTCCAATGGTCCGCCAGAAAGACAAAGCACTGGAATTCGATTAATTGCGCTACACTTAACCCACAAAAACCACTCACTAGACATTGTACCCCTGAGTTGAAGTAGCGTTAGCATGTGGCGATGTGCGTGAACGTATCCTCACCTGGAGATCTTCAACTGTCGGGAGAGAGGAAACCCGGGTATCGTCGTAGACCATGAACCGAGACGTAGCAGGAGTGAAGCGCTTTAAAATATCACGAGCTCCCGGACTGAGGCTCCTTAGCTTGTCCACGAGTCGATCAGCCTGGGCTTGTGTCGACCCTAACAAAGAAAGGGTGGTGAGGGCTGCAGTCACGCCAAATCGGAGAAGTGGCACCATGATCGCAACTGCAAAAAGGTACTAGACAGTAGGAAGAGGCAGCGAATACCTCGGCTATGTTTATACTCCGATCATAGCCGATGCGGATGAACTGGAGACTGGCTAAGTGGTACCTGCTCATAAGCCAGCTGTACAGTGACTGTGTATGGTGTGTTCCTTGGCATCGTCCACGGTTATGCACTCGCCTTGCCGCAGATTGAGATATCACCTCACAACCGCTCGTGGCCGTCTGCCAAAAAAATGTGAGTACTAGCTGTGGACTCTCGACAAAGTGGTGCTGGCAGTGACCGGAAACAGCAGGCACGTCGTGAGCGAAGGAGTCCCATGATTACCACTGTTACATGGTCATGTCTGCATTGCATATCTGGATTCGTTTAGCCACCAGTCAGGACTTTCGGCTACGGCCGGTTAGCAGCTGACCATCTCCCTGACCCTAGCCCACTGCCAGCGTGCACCCCATTCCTTATATCTGTAAATAGAATCCGATGTCATACTTTGCCTGCGTCGGGAATAGCGTCAAATAACTTTGACAGTTCCTGCTAAGCAGTCGTGTTTGAAAATCAGTGTCCGTTGGGCC
>JBBPJQ010000407.1:0-25739 GCA_038088795.1 Boletus rex-veris
CTCCAAGTGACTTGGGTGTCTTTTCGTGACGGCCATCTTCTACGGGGGGCGGAAGTTCCTTGCCTTTGCCTTTGTGCGCCGAGGTCGGAAACGAAAGCGCGTCCCATCCTCTCCCATAAGCAGTAGTCTCTTAGCGCAGTCCCCAGGTGGGCGTTCATCTGCTGCGTCGCCTCACGTGTCTGACCCTGGTACCGTCAAACCTTCATACAGGGGAACCAAAAGGCACCTTGCGAAGCAATGGAAAATCGTCCTCTCAGAGTTCCACTACATTTCCGCAACCACATTCCCCCAGCCCGACTTTGGACAACGGCGTATCAACTCCTGGTGGGTTGCGTTTCGAAGAGGCATTTCTGGGCACTTATCTTGCTTTCGACCTAGTCCAATTCGAGTCTATTGTTGCAGGCCCGTCGCACTCATCGTCCTCGTACTATCCAGCATCCAAAACTCAGCCGCCTGTTTCATCTGTCCCAGCTCGCAGACCTCTTGAGCCTGAGTCAGTGCAACTGACCTCGCACGACCACAGTCCCAGCAAGCCTCCGCTTTCCGATCTACCCATTCCCGTCACCCATCCTTACTCTCAGCGATACCCCTCTCATCCACCGTCTATTTTCTCTTCCCCTAACCAAGGAGCGTTCCCCGTCTCACTTCCTGCACACCCACCACCGCCATTGGATCCCGTGCAAGCCCAGCAAGCACACTACCTTCTAGCGCAAGCGATGCACCAACTCTCCTATATTTTATCTGCCACAATGCCTCCTTACGCGGGATACACGTCTACTCCTGGACAACCCCACTACTCTCCCCCGCCTCTATTTCCACAGCCTGAATACAGTTCCCCCATTCAACACCACCCTCACTTCCATGGCACTCGTCATTACCCCACGCCATCGTCAAGTGTATCTCGTTTTGCGTTGCCTCCGTCGTCCCCCATTCTGTCCTCGATTTCGCCTCCCCCAGTCGAAGAACAACGTGCCCGGAGTCAAGGACGAGGTAAATCGCGGGGAAGGCGAGTGTCATTCAGGATCGACAGCGAGGAAGTGATTACCAGCATGCAACCTGACCCTCAGCATAGTGGGCAAAAGAACTGCAAACAAAATGTCGAAGTCAAACGAGAGAAGGGGAAAGGAAAAGCAACAGAAGAGCTTGACAACTCTGTACGATCAGGAGATCGAGGCAGTCCTCCGTGCGAGGTTTCTAGGGGACGGACGCCTGGGCCTCCCGGTCGCAAAAAAAATCGATGTATCGCGGGGCAGGTCGCTCAACCGTCGGTAGCAGAGCATAGTAATTTATAATTTTTGTAGCGAGACGCCAACATTTTTTTCTGCTCTTGAGTTACACTGAGTTCATGCTCAGACATATCTGCACTCTCACGTTAGCAACCATCACTTCCAAGATGGACCCTCGCAGTATACGTATCACCAGCGCTGTACGAATGCTCATTCTGTTTTAATGGGTCAGATTCCAACGCCGAGCACTGGTAGGAATTGGCAAGCATTGTCAAGAGTGACAAGAAACCATGGCAAGGCAAGTCGTGTATCGCATGGCATCGCTGTCCAACTGAATCGAGTCTTCCATGCAGACTATCTTGTTGTCGATGTCCGCGACAGTGATTGGAAGGGAGGAAACATCAAAGGATCATACAATCTCCCTTCTATGAAATTTCAGGCTGGCGTCGATGAGCTCATCAGCAGGACCAAAGGTGTGTCGACGATAGTCTTTCACTGCAAATTCAGCCAAGAGCGGTGCGGATTTGTTTTATCCCGAGTCCGAGCACGTTCTGATCGACGTGTATCGTTGATGCCAGCGGTCCGGTCGCTGCTGGGGTCAGTTCACCATTTAACGTTTGCTAAAGTCGAAATTGAAAACTTTGACGACAGATTTACGACGCAAAGCGAGCTCTTCAAGAAGCCGAGGAGTACAAGAATCAGCAAGTATATGTTCTCCAGGGAGGGTTCAATACATTTGCCGCTGCATTCAAGGTCTTTTTTTCGTGGACCCTTATGTTGCAGTTAGGTGCTCATTGATCTACTATAGGATGACCCTCTTCTGGTGGAGAACTGGGATGAGAATGTAGTAATCTGGTGATGCATAGCAGCTGTATAACGAACGTGGCTTGTCAGAGAGATTCAGGTTGCGGGCTTCGACTTTACGGACCAGTCAGTTTTGGATCCCCTCGGAACCTCCATCCTTGGGTTCTTTCTGCTTAATGAATCGCTTGGGCATCTCCTCTACTACCCTCGCCAGTCTGCGACGTTCAGCCTCCAAGTTCTTTTGGCAAATCGTCCTGGAATGAATGAGTAACGGGGCGATTTCGTTCCGAAGACACGTACCAGGTTCCCAAGGAAATGACCATGAACGATCCAACAGCCCAATTAGAGGCAACGAATGGGCCTGTAAAATCGACAGTGAGAACATGCACCATACAGCAGTGACCTCGCTCTTACTGGCACTCATTGCTCGAATGAATCCTACACCAGCCCCGCTGGCAATCCCGCTCAGTAAACTATTCCGCGCACAAGGCATCTCTCCGAGTCGCTGGAAGTCATCGGCTATCGATATTCGCTAGCTTCGCAGGTAGTTTAGGTTGCTATCCCTTTGCGTGCCATCGAGGCAAAACTCGAACCTTGAATGCGGTACATATGTCTTGCCAATAGTTACCAGTAGTCTCTGTCTTGTAAATTGGTTGTCGTGAACCTTCGGAGGGTTCTCCGGTTTCTGGGTGTTGAATTGAGGCAGCGTCACCAGACACCATTGCGTGTTCCGTTCCGCTCGGACAGTACCGTAGTAATTGTGCGGTTGAAATTAAACCCAGCACTACACGTGACTTCTAGTCTACAAAGTTCTTCTGAGCGACCCGCTCAATTTCACCTTCTAACAATACTTTCTGTGCTTGGAACACGCGGGTTTCTTGTATGGTATGAGGACAGGACAAGGAAACATTTAACTAACCAAACTTACGACAGCCAAGACTTCGACTCTCATGCAGTAGGAGGGAGTTGGAAAGAGGATTGTGGACGAGACCCCAAACCGTTCTGCACAGGATTTCTGGTCATGAATTACCTTCAGCGAAACTTAAGATGCTTACCGCCTCATATATTTTCTCGATCCACTCCATATTTGCGATTGAGTCTTCCGAGGACATCCAGGAGTTGGGTGCTCGGCCTCTAATCTGATCGACGAAGGCTTCCAGTTGATACCTGTATGTTGTCCACCATTCCTCTCCTTTAAGGCCAGAACTCGGAGGAAATTTGTATGCTTTCTCCGTCCTCGTCTTCCTTCCAGCAGGGGATACTGTGATAGTGTGGTATATCACAGGCATAGGAAAATTAAACAGCTCGACTGAGCCCTGTTCACAAACCGCCCGCACGGCTACATCTGGCCATCGAGGAATGAAACCGAGTAGGTTAGGTACTGAGAAATCACATTTGATCGTGGCCTTGACGGGTTCTCCTCCAGGGTTCGGAGGGGGGAAAAGTAGGTCAGCCGAAGCCCCAGTGTCTACGCGAACGTCCTTTTGAAATCTAACAGCGGATGCAGAGACGACAGCGGATGGATTGCTATTTGCCAAATAACGGACGCAGCTGAGCGGGTAGCCTAGTGCTCAATGTCAGACTCGCATTACTTGTCGGGGAGGAAGTCGATACTCACATCCACAGTCCATAAGCACGCCGCCCCCAAGATCATACTTCATGCGGATGTCATCGTCAGTGACAAAACCTTTGGGGAAACACAGGGCAGCATGGATTTCTTTGATAGCCCCCAACTCGCCGCTGTCGATTATCTGTTTGACGCGCTGTATGGCAGGATGGAACCTGTAACTGTCAGCCCTGGCTAGTAACTCGGGTTCGCATGACTCGCCTATAATGAAATGCCTCCAGGAGCACGAGTCCTTTCTGGTTTGCAAGTTCAACCATGCGCCGGGTTTCTTCCGCGGTGTCAGCACTCGGCTTTTCAAGCAAAACGTGCTTCCCGGCGGCGAGCGCCTTCATCGTCCATTCGTAATGCAATCCGTTAGGGAGCTGGGAACGCGACAAGATCGAGTCAGTGCATACGCATGAAGCTTGAGGTTCTCTACCGGGTTGTAAATGACGTCAATCTCACGGTCACCCAACAAGTCTTTGATACCATTAGCCAACAAGCAGCCAATGTTGCCAGATATGAATGACATGTACCCTGATATCCACCTTGTCCTCCGTACCATTTCTTAATTCCGTATTTCTCTGCGAATTCCTTTGCTCTGTTGATGTCTCGGGCAGCAACTGCGTAGACCTCGACTTCAGGGTGGCTCTTTGCGGGAGTGATAAGAGCAGGAGGCGCGATCCTGGCAGCTCCCAAGATGCCGAACTTGAGCGGGGCACCGTCGCTCGGCACGCTGGACGGTGTTGGAGGGTTGAAGAACGCCTTCTCGAGAGGATATTGTCAGCCTTGCAGCAAAGCTTCACTAGTGACTCACAGCGTTGATCCGCCTAAAGAAACCAACGACCGATGCCATCGTCCGCCGGGGTTCACGACAGCACCTGATGCAAAATGACGTTTTTGAGGTCTTAGCGAGGTCGACCGGATGAACACGAGGGTCACGCAGGTAGGAGATGGGGGTGAGAGCGTGAGTCTCTCTTAATTTGATTGTACTGTAGTCTATTCCACAAATACAGTGTGATTTTTGTGTCTCTGTGATTTTTGTGCTCGGGCTGAGTGTAGCTTGCCATTCATGCCGTCTTCGCCCGATAACATATGCATGCCTCAAAATACAAACGTTTCGCAGAGAAGCATAGTGCGCACCAACACCATGTTGGGCGCAGATCATCATCGCAGTTTTGACTTTTCGAACGACCAGAGCCAAGTCGGCAGAAAGCTTTGTTGTGCATGGGACGAACTCTGGGGGCATAGACTTCTCGTGGTTATTGTGGAAGCTGCCACACCCATATTGAATGGGGCTACGAGCACAAGCGAGTACCGGTAAAACCCGCACGGCTCAGGTATTGCGGCGTGGCGTCATCAGAACAGCTGATGGTGTAAGTATTACTGAGACGCTGCTTCGTCGAACTGGTTCGACCGAGCAAAAGTGACTGTTTTGTGTAACGTTTGCTATGTCACTTCCGGGTACAAGTTGAAGCTATGTACAATTGGAGATATGCCCGCGGCGGCCAGAAAAAATATTTAAGCACGGATCAAAGTCCTGCAAGACACTCCAATTGGAAATTTCTCGACAAGTTTCGTGTTATACACGTGGTAGCATCCGTTGGTTACAACTGGGTGATCGAAATCATTATGAGGTCCTGTCAAATATAGAGAACCATGATTTGTCTATTATATATTACTCACGATGGTGATCACTACCCACGACACCGGGCATGTACCTGCTTCGTGGCGCGATGAATATCTATTATTGTAGATCCAGGAAGATGGAACATCTCCGAAATTTGATGAACCACCTCGCGGGTAAGAAGAATGCACTCAGACCGGGATGACCTTGTTCCAGACGCAGCCCCTGATTTCTTATCAGCAACATCATTTCCAAGGTTTGATGTCTTTTCCGAGGACTTTGATGCTAGAGCAGGTGGCGTGAGGCTCGCAGATATTCTCGAGGACAAGGTGAGTGGCGCATATAGTTTATCGAGTTCTAAGCTTGGATTTGGCTCGATCAGCCCGCCGTCTAGGAGAGAAGACAGATAATGTGAAGATCTATAAGCTGTGTCGCAGACCACCCAAATCAGAGAGAAACGGTGCGCTATGAATAGTACGACAACGCAAAGGGGCATGAAACGAGCTAACCTTTGTAGTGTGACCACGACCTCCAGACACAGAAGAAGAGCGGCAAATTGGGTATTATGGCTACGCATGGAAGGAAAGTGTGAAAAATAAACATTGATGCAGAACAGATTGTGCGTACGTATCAGCATGATCGGAAGAGTAAGTGGAGCAATGAGCATCCATAGATAAAACCCCCTTCGATGTCGTGGACCACGATTGGCCAAAAGGGTCCGCAAGTGTTCAACAGGCGGGTACAAAGTATGATCTGCTCCGGCGGGATATAAAGAAGGAGGGTAAATGAGTGGTATCTGCGCGCAGAAGAGATCATGAATTCACGAAATTGGAACAGAAGATGCATACTTTTGGGAGTGAATGTGATTGGCTCTGATCTTTAGTAAATTTGTTCACTTGTTTCGCACTGGTCCTGGTGGGAACGGTGGGCCCCAAAGATGGGTCGACACTTCTGAGTGCCAACTCCTCAAACTCTATTTGATCAGCTGTGCGTTCACCTAATTCGTAAGTCCATAGCTGCTTTGCGTGAATGGCCATTCTCGCGACCATGAAGAGGAGCACGCCCACCTTCCAGCTGCCTTTCGGCGCCTTCCCAAGACTGGTCCAGAGATCCGCGGCCTTGGTTATGACGCTCTTCAGCACTTTTTTGTGTGTGGGGAGGTCTTTACGACCAGCATATGGCGAAATCAGGTCGAAATGATAAAAAACCGGCAGATTATTCGTATTGTAGTCGGACGGTTTTAGTTTTGCACCCGGAGAAATCTTGATCCTGGCAAGGGGGAGTGCGATGATGCGCATAGACTGTGCTCCCTTTAATGTCAAGTTCATTGGTGTTGGACGTTGTATGTAGACGTTCGCGCCTAGCAAGCACGTGACACCAGCAACTTTGACCACGACTCGTCGCGCTCGACGATCATCTCATCGCCATGAACTCGCCTGATCCTGGCTCGCCTATATCCACTGATACGTCCGGTTCACCACCCCCGGATGACTTTCAATTTTCGAACCGTGATCAGCAGCAAATCTTGAGCGCCGCCGACGCGCGTTTGCTCAACAACATCTCTTACTCATTCTCCTCGACATCGGGCTCCTCGAAGCGCCGTCTCCCTGGAGGCTCTTCCTCAGAGGGCCTGCAACGTCGGGACCCCAAATCAAGGAGACGAGAGGATGCTTTTGGTTCTGCGAGTGGCTCAAGGAAAGTGGCCATCGAGGGGCAAGCTGGCCACATAGCAGGACGTGCTTCTGGTCTGGGAGCCAACGCGTTTCAGCCAAGGGGGGATTACACTTCCCGTCGGGACAAGGAGGAACTCATCGATCTGTCCTTGGTGGAGCAACTAAGGCAAGGTCAGCCACTGTGACGTCCAAGTTTATTCTACCTTCATCGTCACTTCGTTGGTCAGATTTTGGAGATCCATTCCTGGATTCTGGTTTGAAGCAACTCAGTTGATTGGTATATGCATTGGTTATAACACGATCGCGACTTCAATTGGTGAGCATCTTCCACCCTGGCGGTTCATTTTGCTCATCTGTCCCCAAGCAATCTGCAGTCCTTCTCATTGTCCTCCAGGCATTGATTAATTCAGACTTTGATGATCTCATTAAATCCATCCATTGTTGTATCCGGTGTTTACCCCCGATTGTTCCTTTTGAAACTGTGTATCTTCAACCTGTGCAGCTCCTCTTATGACACTCGTCAGTCCCACTTGTCCGAGATCACGGCTGTTGGGACGCTGTGACTCCTTTTTTTGAGTCAGCATGCCATCATGAATATTTCTGCCTTGTGAGCTCGTCATTCACCTGACTGATTGTGCCGAGAATCCGCCGGGCACAAATAGCAGCAACATGACACAGCCCTTTATCTTGTGCATCCCTAGCCTCACACAGTTGCTCGTTAATACACTATCCGCCACACAGAATGGCTAAGCAACAGTTCAAGCACTTGACAGGTTCGCTGCTCCACGTTATGTCCTGGCAGCGCATTGACGCATGTGTTTGAACAGCTGAACAGGTTGACTTCTTCATGGATAACGGTTTCGTTGTCATCAGGAATGGTTTCACCAAAGAAAATGCTGCAGAATGGACCGAGAATATCTGGGTCCGTCTTGGTCTTGATTCTAGCGATAAGAGTACCTGGGATAAGGAGCGTATCTACATGCCATGGCACAAGCGCGAAAATATTGCTTGCTTTGCCCCAAAGGTATGTTCAGCGCACTGCATGCTTGCACTTTGTCTGATCCGGTAGTAGGTGTGGGAGGTCATGAAGGAACTCCTTGGTGGCGAGGAACGCATTGACGAGCCCAGCGCCACGTGGGGCGATTCTTTCATTGTGAACCTTGGGACTGAATCTCTTGAGAGGATCGACCCCGTCGAACCCCAAGCTCTCGATAATTGGCATGTTGATGGTGATTTCTTCGTAGGTCTTCACTGAATGGTTTTCGGATTAAATTTAAACGTAAAAACACGTTAAGGTCCACTTTCTAGATTCTCCAGAACAAGCGCTACTAGTTATTCCCATATTCTCAGACATCAAGCCCCGGGGAGGAGGTACTTTCATCGCTCCCGAGGGTGTCGACATGGTCGCCAAGTATCTTGCCGCACACCCCGAAGGCGTTCTCACGACGGGCACGTCATTCACGCCGTCCACGTCTACTTGTGCAGATCCCAAGGATGACCCTGGATACTATTCCTGTCTCCCAGCAGCCAAGAGGTGCATCAATTTTTTTGAGATCACTGGCGAAATCGGCGACGTCATTCTGCTCCATCCCCTGATGCTCCATTCGGCTTCGAAAAACCATCTTCGAGTCCCTCGTTTCATCACCAATCCCCCCGTTTCACTCAAAGAGCCATTCAACTTCAACCGAGAGAACCCTGATGACTTTAGCTTAGTCGAGAAGAAAACTCTCAAGGCTCTGGGTGTCAACCGACTCGATTTCAAGATATCGACAGAGCGGAGGAGGATAGTTCCCAAGAGCAGAGCAGCCAAGGATAAGTTGAAGCTGGAGGAAGAGAGGAGACTAGCGGGATCTCGTCCTCCCCTGTGACGATATCTGTCGCATGATCGATCGTTCTGCGGAATGACTTTTAATACAGCAGTCAATGTATTACCATGCGCTCGTGCCCGAGACAGTGTCTTCCACTACTACAAAAGGAGCATGAAATTCTCGTCAGAGATTTCCCAACGACTCTGCATTCTGCTCGGTCCGTGGATGGGTGGTAATCATAAATAACGTGATTCTCTCCTTAACACTCTGCTTGATGGTTGTGGTCTCGTGGTCGAGGCGAACGAGCAAATGGACTCCCAGCTCCGATCATCACGTCAGGTATATATGCCATATCTGGTCTTGTCAGGTCGCAAGCAAGTACACCCTTGGCCCGAACTAAACATACTTGTGACCGTCCGAACTTTCTCCGCTGGCGCTCAAAGACCTTACTGGGAGACACACGTTGTCCATCCCAACAGCAAGGCGCCAACATGGTTAACAATTACAAGCACCTCACCCGTGCGTCGAATCCATCATCAATTGTCCGTCTGAAACCATGACATTGTAACAGCCAACCAGGTTAACTTCTTCTTGGAAAATGGCTATGTTGTAATCAAACGAGCCTTCAGCAAGGAGAAGTCCGACGAATGGACCAGAGAGCTTTGGACTCGTCTTGGGTACAATTCAGATGACAAATCAACATGGCCCACAGACAAAGATCGCATCCATATGCCTGTACATAACCGGGAAGCTGGCAAGACATTTGCTCCAAAGGTATGACGCACCAGCTTGATGACGCACCCCGAGTTCATAGGATGAATGAAGGCTTGGGGAGCGATGACAGAACTCCTCGGCGGCGAGGACCGTATCGCTGAACACAGCGGTTGGTGGGGCGACTCTTTCATTGTCAACCTGGGATCGGAAGAACTAGCATGTCAGACGGAATCGCTACATCCTCACGATCTAGACAACTGGCATGTCGACGGTGACTTCTTTGTGGGTATCCGCTACTAATAGCGTTGTGTAAGTTGATTAACACGAGGATGGGGCCCAGGTTCATTTCCTTGACTCACCTGAGCAAGGACTCCTTGTAATCCCCATCTTCTCAGATATCAAGCCCCGTGGCGGGGGTACCTATATCTGTCCTGAGGGGATCGATATGATTGCAAAGCTCCTCGCCACTCACCCCGAAGGGTTGCTCCCTATTCCAAGCCTGTGCATGACTCCTTCGAATTCGACCTACGTAAATCCAAGAGACGACCCTGCTTGTTGGTCTCATCTTCATGAGATAAAAAAATGCCACCAGTTTGTCGAGCTGACTGGGGAAATCGGCGATGTTGTGCTTTTGCACCCGCTAATGCTTCATTCCGCATCCAAAAATCACCTCCGCATTCCCAGAATCATCACAAATCCACCCGTGGCATTGAAGGAACCCTTCGATTTCGACCGAGAGAACTCGGAAGACTACAGTTTGGTGGAGAAGAAGACTTTGAAGGCCCTAGGTGTTGACCGGCTTGACTACCGAATCACTACCGAACGCCGTCAGATCGTACCCGAGAGGGTAAGGATTCAACAGAAGATGCTGGAGAAAGAGAAGAGGCGGCTTGCAGAACTTGCCGCATTGAAGCAACAGCCGGTCGTGAATTGTCCTCGGCATGTCCCCTGTCCATAGTGTAGCTTTCAGTATACAGACGCGACGAACGTGCACAGCATGTTTTCATACGGCTACGTGTGAATTGAGTCCTGGCTGGACTTCAAACAAACTTCAAAGCTTCACGTCTACAAGTGCTTTCAGTTTGCATGTTGTTGCAGTATGTGGTCGGTATGTCTCTCGTCCTGGGAGCGGCATCCTATGGTATCGGTCTCGCTCCGCTGTCCGTACCACTCTCCAGTACGTACACAAGCAGATATAGTTGTGGTCAGTCAGTCTAACAGACAAATCGAAGAAAAACAGCTCTCCGTGTTATCCAACCTGGGTACCGGGCTACTCATCGGCACTGCCATTGGAGTGATTCTGCCCGAGTGAGTTCCTAACTCCACTTCATTTTTTCGAACTTCAAGTTGTCCGGCCGTGTTCGTCGTTACAGGGGAATTGAAGAATTGGTGACCGGGGAACGGAGCTCGTACTCCTTCGACATTGGGCTCCCAATCCTGCTGGGGTTCGCAGCAATGTTTGTTTTGGAGGAGTATGCCTCCCATGGACTGCCACATGCCCATTCTTCGACTTCTCAGCCTGAGGGACTGGTTTTTGATGTCAATCTAGAGGAACGCGGACGTCTCCCCGCTCCCGAGCATCCACCCCTGTGCCACGCTGAAACCAGTGGTGTCCGGCGGGCCTATCCATTATCACTCGGTCTGATAATACACGCACTCATTGATGGGTATGCATTAGGCGTCTCCGCGTCTAATACACGTTCCCCCAACTTATCCATTGTTGTATTCTTTGCGATTATTGTTCATAAAGGTATGATGTTTTGTTCCCCCTGTTTCGTAGCTGAGTATACGTGGAATAGCGCCGACTGCGCTTGCTCTGACCACAGCGCTTCTTGCAAATTCGCTTCCTGTGACGGAGTGTAAGAGGCACCTGCTGTACTTCAGCCTCGCGACCCCTGTCAGCTCGATTTTGACGTATGGTCTCTACGCCTTTCACTCCGAGAAGAATACTGGTACTTGGGCTGGAAGCGCGTTGTTATTCAGCGTAAGCCATTTCAAAGGCACTTGGGTATTATTCCCTCATGAGACCACAATTTGTAGGGAGGTACGTTCCTGTATGTGGCTTCGGTGATACAGCCTGTATCGGGTCATGCATCTGAATCGCCTGCAAGCGAGATTGGGAAGACGGTTCGCATTGTACTACTCGTGGGAGGCATGTTTTTTCCTCTGCTAGCTAGCCAGATAGTGGTGCACCAACACTGAGTAATAAGAACAGTGTGGGATATTCGCTAGTATAATCGGGTTGGTTGGCTTGAGGTTGAACGTGAATAGCGACTGGCTCGTGAACTCGAACTTGAAGCGAGGGGTAGTACTCGCCGGATTCGTTAACGTTGTAGTTATCCATCGACCATGTCGTCGCCGGGGACAAACTCTGAAAGTGAAGGGGAGTCTACACCGCCGCCACCAAAGCGGGCTCGTCCGTCTGGGTCCCCAAGGACTGCGAGCACTAGCGCTTCAAATGTCAAGAACAACTTTATCCTCCCCATCACTAGTTCTACTTCTACCTCGTCAATAATGAACATCCCTTCTAATTTGCCTCCACTCTCTGTCTCAATCCTAGGCGTAGAACCACTCGATGAGTTCATCAAGGAGATTGCAGACTTTGTGCACCACATGGTCACCACCAGACCCAACATGGGTCCCGACGCGAAAGTGGAGGTGGAAGCCAAGCTCGGCGTCCTCAGAGACCGAACCACTGGGAAAAGGATAACCTTGCCAGTGCTGGTGGAAACGAGTGCGTATCTGCATGCAGTATCGCAGTTTGCGCGTCACGCTCACGCCCGGGCCACTCTGCCTCAGTCCTTGTTCCAGATGGAGTTGACCTGCGTTTCGAGTCAAACATGTCGGCCGTTGGTATCTATATCTTTGGAGAGCGATGCGACCAAGTGTACTCATTCAGGATATTTCAGATGCAGCACAGGCACTTTAATACGATTCTTAACGAGCTACAGCGTAGATCTTCCGAGCCCTCGCACCCTGCATCTCCGCTAGAGTATAAACACTTCAAATTGGTAGACTCCTTTTATCCGTCCGACAATCCTCGCGATCGAGAGAAGATTCGTGTCACCCGTGAAGAGAAGACTGGAACGATCGCCGAGGTCACAAAGAAAATGAGATTGGGTGACCTGAACATATATTCCCCAAAGCGGGCAGCAGACTGGAGAGTTAGTGTCAGCATGGAGGTCCCGGGTAGGCTGAACTTCTTGCTTACACTTGAAGATGCTCACAAGGTACCCCAGTGCCTCATCCCGTAGGAACGCCGACACTCACGAGAAGAAAGGACAGAATATGCTACTCGCACGAAGAATTCAATATCGACCTCACGCAGGTAGTATCCAATGCTGGTCCCAACAGTCCAGTGAGTAAACATTCTTGTAACAACTCACTCGCCTTCATTGTGTGTCCACCAGCCTGAGACACTGCACGAACTGGAGGTGGAAATCGCGCGGTCTGCATTACTGTTGTCAACTGCCGCGAAGCGAGGGGATCCAAACGTGCCGGAACATGAACGAAATGCATTTGATGAGCTGATCCGGTCGTTTGTGAATAATGCTAGGATTCTTGTGAAGAATGCCAACGAAGGATGGCACTAGGCAGACAAGCCATAGGGCAGGAAAAAACCGTAGTTAGGCCGCAACACAATACAGGGTACCAGTGCATTAAGGAGTATACAGTACGACAGTAAGGAGCAATTTAGAGTCCAACAATTTCGACCAGGTCACCATCCTCCAGATCAGCATCCCCAATTTCCGCTTCAGAGTTCATCTTATCTCCATCGACCATCAATTGGGGAAAAGGAGCAAGCTTTTTCCCCGCTCCGCTTGTGGATGTAACACGGGAATAGTTGTCAGGCAGCCCTGCTGCTTTGAGGAATGCCTTTACAATCGCACCGCAAGTAGTGGTCGAGCGAACGGTGAGAGGAAAGGTCTTGTCCTTGGTAGCTGCGGAACGGAGTACAAGTTTGATTGTATCTCCAATAGACCCGCTGTCCGACTCAACGTCAGACTGAGGCACTGTAGACGGGGAACGCCTTGGTGTACTATCATGGCGAGATGGGGAGGGTAGCCGTTTGCTTTCGCGAATATACTCGGCCGTGTGTTTGTCACACGCTTCTATTTGTCCCAATTAGTAACACTGGCACTCTCTGATAACATGAACGAACCCATCTCTCCCTCTGCCCATATGTGAAGACTATGGGGCGTTCCTGAAGCGAAGACGCGTCTGTGGTCGTGGCTAATCACGAGTTGGTCTGCCATCACCCCAGCCAGGTCGGCGACCTCATCGAACAACTCTCGAAAAGTGTCATGCTAAATTGATGTTGGTTTAGTCGATGAGCAGACCACGGAGTGCAAGGGAAGACGCACCCGTCCCACTATGAACGTCCAGCATTGTTCTTGAGCCGAGGGGTTGAGCGGGTGTGGGCGCCAGCGAACCTTGATATTGACGGATTCAGGACCCCCCGCGTGCTCTGGGTCGATGTGGGTGTGTTTCACCCGTTGCCTGACTGCTTCGGCAATCTTGGCGAGTTCTGGGTCCAAGTCAATTGTATCGGTTGAATCGTCCAGGGGCAGGGTAGGAGAAGGTGGACGAGGCTGGTATGCCAGTGCCTGTCTAAGGTTACCGTGTAAGCGAGATCTTGATGTGCGATCAAATGAGGAGCTACAAACCTGACAAGGTTCATTACATTTGCGCGCTGATGTGCAGTCAGTTTGGGAGGCGGTGTGATTGATTTGGAGCGGCTCCTCTCTCGTTTACGCTTGTTGGGTGACGTGTTGCCAGTGGGGTTCTTGTTTGCATGTTCGATGATTTGGATATCATCATCCTCGTTGTCTGACGAGAGTCTGAACGAGCAAGTCAGGTCATGATAAGGGCCACGACCTCGGTTGACAATTACGGGAACCTCGTCGCACGCAAGGTACAACGAGGATCAAAGAATCAACATGTCAGTTGCAATTGACATAGACGTACATTCTAGCTACATCCGTGCCCTGCCAACATGGGCGGTCGTTTTGCTTGACCGGCCACTTCTTCTTACGGGGTTTGGGAGAGGACGTGCCCTCCCGGTCACCCAGGTCCCAGTCATCGTCGGATATCGTGAATGGTACTGCCTCTGGTGGGGATGAGCTTGATGTGGGGAGGGACATGGTGGCGCTTACTCGCGGCGGACTGCTCGAGTTGCCTCCAGTGCTTGGCTGTTCTTCCTCTGTTCCTGCGAAAGAGGTCGTCCTCGTCGTTGACCGTGTTGGCGACCTGCGTTTCGCCGCTGACCGCTGGCTGTTTCGACACTAGACGCGGTCGTGGTCGCGGACGCGCTGGCTGCGCCATTTCGTTAATGACAATACTCCGTGGGAATTTCAGAGGCGCGAACCCTCCCAATGTCACACCTTCGTCACGTCACGCTCCCTCCATGTCTGACAAGGTCGTCTTCAAGAAATCCGCGTCGCGTCCATCTCAGCGCGCGAGGGACGTCAACGTCGATCACGACAGCGGCGAACCACCCACAGCCGACTCGCCCATCTCCTCTGCGTCAAAGATCAAGTCAAAGACAAGGCGTGCACAGCCAAAGTCCCGACTCAGCTTCGGCGTCGACGACGAGGTAAGCCTGTTGCAGTCCAGCCTGGATCCATCCTGATGCATTACGCGTTAGGTTGCCGAAGAACCCTCATTCCAGATAAAGAAATCCAGCCTTAGTCGCAAGCTCACCCTTGGCACACATCCAGCGTGCGTGTCGACCTACCACCGTTGTCTGCGTGCTAACCATTTGTTTCAAGTTCGCTGCCCGCAACTTTGGACCAGGCCACCATCAGCACTCACTCTAATGGTGCACCGGTCTATGATCAGGCTTACCTCTCGGAACTTCGGGCCAGCACATACTCCGCTCGACCACCTCCCAACAATGACATTTACGATGTAGATGCATCCATGTCTGTAGATCAGAATACATCCGAGTTTTTAGGATATTCAGGCGAGCTATTACCATCCCCGTTTTGGCCTCGTAGTAACGTTGTCTCAGAGGCTGCCGAGACCGAGATCCCTTCCCAATCAAGGATTTTGGCTGCGAAGGAACGACGAGAACGTCTGCGCGTCGGTATTGCAGACCAGGACTACATTTCCTTGTCTGTCACAAAACGGGCCGACATATCTCAAGGCCCTCATCCTGAAAGCCGCTTGGTGCGAGAGGAGGATGAAGTAGGGGAAGGCGACGACGGTGGGTAAGATTTGTGCCCTGTGATATCATTTCTGTTCATCCGTATCCCTCAGAGTATGCGGAATACACCAGCGCACAAGAGAGAATAGCGCTTGGGAAAAAGGCACGTAAAGCTGAGACCTCGAAACGCAGAGACACCATGAAGGAAATGATTGCTGAGGCGTATGTACCCTCCTCTTCTCCATACTTTAGTTGACGGCGTAAACTAGCGTAGATGAAGGTGAGGAGACTCTCGAGTGGGAGAGGGAGCAACTCCGGAGAGGGGGTCATGACCCTACGAAGGCCTCAGAACCGACCACGGTCAAACAGATTTATAATGCTGTCCGAAGTATAGCTTTCGGTTGTTCTACTGTATATCTGCTTACACTTGCCCAGTCCCACCTGAAAGGGATATTCCTGTTCTTGGACCAGCCATTGAACGATTTCAGCAATCATTAGCCTCGCTATCCAATTCCCATGCGTTAGACACTGGCGCAATCACATCCCTCGCAGAGCAGCGTACTGAACTTGATGCGCGAGAGACGGAACTCCGTTCAATGATTGCTACTGCAGAATCGAAAAGAGGATGGTTCGCGGAATTCAAGGACTGGGTCGAGAGTGTGGCCACATTTCTTGATGAAAAGGTCGCCTCATCTTTCTTGACGCGCAGCAATGTTGACTGAACATCTACAGTTTCCCAGGCTCGAGAAGCTTGAAGAGGAACATCTTTCGATACTGAAGGAGCGAGCCGAGATGATCGCGCGGCGGCGCAGAGCCGATGACGAGGACGATCTGTCTGTTGTCTTTGGCACAATTCCTAAACCTTCCGCTGAATTGGACGAGGCCGACGAATTGCACCGCGTGTTACCCCCATCAAATTCCATCGTACTCAGAAGGAGCCGGCGCACAGCCAGAATAGCAAGACGTACCCGTAGACACGCCGGAAAATTGTCGTCGGATGCTGACGACCGCGAAGAAGGTTACTCGACGGATTCATCATTGACCCAGTCCGACGCTCTCGACTACCAACAGGCCCTGGAAAGGATCACTGCAGACGGTAAAGATATCCTGTCTGATGTCCGGTCTGTCGAATTCAAGGATCCGAACCATGGCCTCGCAAAATGGTTTGGCGAATGGCGTGAACGCTATGCAGACAGCTATATTGGTGCTTGGGGCGGCCTTGGACTGGTGGGAGCTTGGGAGTTTTGGGTGCGACTCGAAATTCTTGGATGGAACCCATTCGAGGCATGTTCGTTATTCCCCTCTGACATAGCTTCTGACATCTTGTGACAGTCGCAAGAGAGCCTGGACCACTTCTCTTGGTATTCGTCCCTATATCGATATTCTCGGCCGCCATTGGAAAGAAGTGAAAACAGCGATGAACAGGAACTTGGACCGGACGGCGATATTGTGTCAGCGATGATTTCCACTGCGGTGGCACCACGCCTTTGCAAAATCCTCGAGGCTGCAGGTGCACTCGACCCTTACTCTGCTAGGGATGTCCGGAGAATGATCGATCTAGCCGAACAAGTAGAAGCTTCTATTGGAATGGATAGTAATAAATTCCAGGTGCTGTGTTGTTCGTGTTGATTACGGACTGATGGCTTTCTAACAATATATGGATCTCTAGATGATTTTGAAATCCGTCCACGCCGTCTTTGACGGCGCTACGTCTAATGCGGAGGATCGCTTGCTCCCTTTTATAAAGTTGAACCATCCCCCCTTTGACCCGGAGGCCGCACCTGCCCGGCAACGATTACTTTCTAGAGTCATTAAACTTTTAGAGAACATGCTGCGGTGGCGTAAGTATGCTGGTGACAAGCACGCCGTCGGCAAACTTTGTACGCGACTCGTGAACGAGTGTATACTTCCGATCGCAGAGAGTGGTTGGGAGGTGGGAGGTGAACGCAAAGTCCATCAGGTAATTAATTAGGTCTTCAATCCGTCTAACGTTGTCTTATTTTGTCTTAGGTGATAGCCAGCTTACCACAGGAGTTAGTAAGCTCCATGAGAGCCACGTCGTGACCGCATTCACCAGAACGTCGTAATCCATCATCATCTTACTCGAAATCTGTCAGGACTGAACCACGTCATTACACACGCCGAGCCTTTGTTATGTCGAACACGATGATAATGAGTTGGCCTTGCCACCGCCCACATTATCACCGCTAGCCGCTCGGGAGATGAATGTGAAGCCTCAATGACCGCTCATGCACATGCTTGACCTTTTAGGCGGCCTTGGTACTCCGCATGATTGGTTCGTTCCGCTGTCAGACACCTCCATCAAAGAATTGTTCTTTTCGCACTTACGTTTGGACGCCGCTGTCAATAAAAAAGTGGGAGAACTTGAGAACTTTGCCCTCCTAATATGGTATCCATTGAGTAATTCCCTTGTCTTGGTACTGGACCAGCCAATCAATGCTCAAGTGCTCAGGAATCATCGTCAAAAGCATCACGTTGCAAAGCAGCGCAACAGATAATAAAGCTACGTAGTAAAATTTGTCTATCAAACTCAACAAGTGAAGCGAGTCGTTGGACCGAATGACGAAATGATTTGGTGTTGTATTTTCCTTTTTAGTTAATTTTTTCCAATAGAGAGCTCGCAGCAGCTCGCTTAAATTGCAGTCTCAACAATGGGTTATCGGCGGGATTGGATTGGCTGTTCGTAGCGTTGAAGGAACAGGCTGAGGTGGTGAATTCTGGCCGGCCGCATTTGAGGCAGAGTTCGTGACTTCTCGAAACAGACCTCCGTCGTACGTCACATGAATATCTCACGTTCATGAAGGAACACAAACAAGGTCAGATTGTACGGCCAGATACTTTGCCATGTGCAAAAAACACGACGTGACCAAGCCTACAACTATTCTATTTATTATTGCAGTGCGCTATCGCGATCCCGAGGTACTATCTTAAGCACGCTGGTCCGCCCAAACAAAGTTGCACAAGGTAACAACGAACCGGTTCGCCCTATTTGTTTTGGCCCTTGGCTGAATGAGATTAAGTTGATGAGGTCAGTACATATTGCTCATCTTACCGATTACGCAGGTAGTTGCTCGGTTCACCCCCGCGTCTGGCCCACGATCAAACCACACACGCCTTTTGCCGCACTCGTGCCGTCTTCAATGACTCAACCCTCGGAAAGGTTCACGGTGCGGATCCTCTATGCACCCTGATCCAACCATTTACGGTTTCAGGACGAGTGGGTATATTGGGCAGTTTTCCGCCTATATAAGAGGTTTGAAATATTTCCATCTTCTAGTGTGTTAGACCACTCTCCTCCCTGTCTCCATCCCTTTTCCCGATATGTCTGATATTGCTGAAAAGCCTGTAGCACGTCACTCTGAGACGTCGTCCCCCGACCTTCATGCAAAACATCTTGTTGCTTTCGCAGACTGTGAACACTGTACCCGGCATGCCAACCGTTGGTCAAGGATTAGGTTGGTCAGGCTTTTGAAACCTTTCGACTCCCTTCATACTTCTTGCTAGAGAACACGTACGAGAACCAGCTGCCGAATTCCTTGGAACCATGATTCTTGTCATATTCGGTTGTGGTGGTAGTTGTCAAGCCGTTCTGTCGTCCAATCCCGCTGTCTCTTCCACTCCCAAAGGGGTCAGTCCTGCGTACCACTAGTAAACTGTTTGACGTTGACATCTTGATATGTTAGGATTCGCTCTCTATCAACTTAGGTTGGGCTATCGGTAGGACATTTGACTACTACGTAGGTAACGTATCTCAAACATCTGATAGGCTTGGCCATGGGCGTATGGGTCTCTGGTGGAATCTCAGGTGGTCATGTAAACCCAGCGGTATGTCGAGAGTTGTACCAACAACTATTTTGGGATGCACTCATCTTTCACAAGGTCACTCTTGCCTTCGCATCTGTCCGCGGCTTCCCTTGGAAGAAAGTCCCCTTCTACATTCTAGCCCAGCTCCTTGGGGCTATTTGTGGTGCTGGTATTGTCTATGCCAATTACTACCATGTCATCAACCTCTACGAAGGTGGGCCGGGCATCCGTACCATCTCTGGCACCGGCGATCTATTTGGGACGTATGCGGTGTGTTCTGCAGATCGCTATCGAAAATTTAGGCTAATCACGATTGAAGGCAAACTACGTGACTCCCGTCGCTTGTTTCTTTGCCGAGGTCAGTTCCACTCTTTTCGATGTATCTTGCATGAGTTTACACGTATCTAGTTTTTGGGATCCGCTATGTTGATTATTGCGATCTTCTGTGCAACGGATAAGCGGAATGCGTCACCTTCGCTAGGTCTAGTCCCTCTGGTACTATTCTTCGCTCTCCTTGGCATTGGGCTCGCCCTCGGCTTGGAAACAGGAGCTGCAGTCAATCCTGCCCGTGATCTTGGTCCGCGGATCTTGACAGCCATGGTTGGATACGGAAGAGCTGGTATATATTTATTGCTTCATATTAGCAACACATCTCATTCCCCCCAGTCTTTGACTTCAGAGCTCAATACTGGATCTGGTGTCCATTGCTCGGCCCTATCTTGGGTATGCAAATCGGAGCTTTGGCCTACGACGCCCTTGTCTACACAGGCCCCGACAGCATTGTCAACAAGCCGTGCGTATTAATGGACCATGTGTTCAAGCTCTCTCGCTAACAGAGTTCTTTTTTCTTTTTTCCAGTGACATGGAGGCTGAAAGAAGGCATCTTAACTGTGCTTACAACAACGGTAAAGAGGTAGTTTGATGCTTTCTATCTTCGTTTTCCATGATGTCGTTCGGGCTTTGCGTTCTCGTTTGATTGCTGAACCATGACCATGTAACTCTGTCATTGTGCTGTTTCCTTGTAGTCTGGGTGCATGCCGGACTGTGTGTACACTACTAGTACACACTACCTATGACGATAATTTACAAGAATTGACTCTTGGCCAGTACTTCACACTCTATTTGCATTCAAAGTCCTACTGGTTGTTCGGACATGTGCCGAAGAATCGGGCTGGCTGGACGCGGGTTAAACTGGTGTTTCTCGACGGTCATCACTAGTACTGCTCTGGCAGCCACTGGAACATCATCATTTGAGTCAGAACAATGGTTATTGTCGTTCCTACAGGCATTAAAATCTGATTTTTTATCATAATAATTAAATTTAGACCAAAATTGCTCGGAGGCTGTTACTGCAAGAAATTTCTCGTCGCAACCATTGGTTTGGTTCCAGTTGGCCTTGTTGCGGTTTCGATGCTCGCTGGGAGCCTCACGCTGGTCAAGTTCTTCGCCGATCAATGTCTCAACTGGGTCAGACTGGCCGCTTTCAGTTCCCTCATGTCACGGTTGGGTATTAATTGGGGCATCCCTCTGTGCCACGATGTGGGGACCGGAACAACGCCGCAACCATAGTAACATCACGCCTTACTAACTGATCAACTGAGATGATTCAAACGCAACAGACATCCGGATCCTCACATATCCGACTCTATTGAAGTTGCAATTCGCGCCGTGTCCGCCGCTTGCCATCTCTTCAACGCGGTAATCCTTGGCATCGAACGGTGAGTTACAAGGGGCCCGACTGGTGTATCCGCTCCACTTTAATGTCTCACGACGCTTTCGATGAACCTCATGCCGCTCGGGGTTCCTTGGAACTTTGGTTTTTGAGGCTCTTCGGGAACCTCGTATCTACCCAGAGGAGTGAGTAAGCATTCACATCGTTTCCAAGGACTGACTTCCTATCAACTTTGGCTTGGCAATAGGTCAGCAATTCAATGGGTTTTGATGCATCGAACACACCGTCCTCCCATTTGGAACATGGGTATCCGCTGGGCGCCCGCATAATCCCGCGCCAGCGAGCCAGCTCGCAGGGCATACGAGTCGATTGTGCTCTGGTTCGTCACCGTGGCTTTAGCTGCCTTCCGAGGATTCCGTGCAAATTCTGGGGGGTGCACTGCAGCCGTCACGTATGCGAATTACCTCCTACTTACCCGTCAGCGTTGTGATAGGCCGTCGCTCCGTCAGAACCGTCGCCAAGAGGGGTGGTCTATTTACAGCCTGCTCCGTGCGAGCTACCCCATGCGGAGTGAATTAAACGCTGCAAATGCACAATAGCACCATTACCTCAGCATCATGCATCATGCACCCTTGATGAGGTATGTGTTTTTTGGGCCTGTTGTACTCATGATCGTGCGCTTGATATAATGGATTCCCGCCTGCCAGTCTGCTTCCCCTGACTTACTCATGATCACCCTTGGCATCGGTACCACGATGGGAACGAACGCGCAATTTACGCTGTCAATTCCAAACGAGATGTGAGACCACGGGCTCAGATCCTCACTGCTATGATAAGCAAGAACGGATCCCGCCTGCCAGTCTGCTTCCCCTGACTTACTCATGATCACCCCTGGCATCGGCCCACGATGGGAATGAACGCGCAATTTACGCTGTAAATTCCAAACGAGATTTGAGACCACGGGCTCAGATCCTCATTGTTATGATAAGCAAGAACGTGCAAGTGAGCACCGCGGATCAGGGCATACCAACGGTGGATTCCGGAGCCCCTTGATCTCGTGCACGTACGATTTTGGTGCCCTGACATATGACCTCTTGAGGGTGGTGATGGTCTCATCAATGTACGTGGGCGAAAAACTAACCCCCCTGGACACGAACTGGTGGACGAAGCCTGACAACGGACGTGTCCAAGACGCACGAACAAAGCCACCGACACATAGGATGCCATTGGCCACCTCAGAATTCAATTCCCGCCTGTGACTAGGGTCATGGATGCATTGATCTTCTCTTCCGACGACGACTCGGATGGGTTGTCGCTTTGGATGGCGAGACGATACCTTCACATGTTATTCTTCTTTGATTTCGTCTATTTGGTTCTACGTGATGCTTTGAGTGTCGACTCTTCATGTAGCGTTGTCGACTGTCAGTCACTGTCTAGTAAAGCATGTTTTTTGTTCTTGCGGTGCACGCCTTTACTTACCGAGACTTGGCCGTTGAGACGATGTAAATACTGGCCGACTTGGTCATCGCGACTTTCTACAGCAATAAGCACGGTCTGCATGTCGTCTCAAACCAGGCTCGCCCCGTATACGTCAATAAAAACATACAAGTCCATCCGTGAGCTACATGTTTCTACAAAGACACTTCAAGGTCCCGTGGACCAGATACACAGCAAAAAGTCTAAAGAGAACTACCTGACCGGCAGATGCGCACTTTGAGATGGCTACCACCGTTGCGCCAATCGACCGGCCGCCCAAACAAGTGCGCAGACACATATCGGCAGCAAAACAGTCCAAATGGCAACGTCCCATAATAAACGCTTGCCAAATCGACGACGCTGGAGGTGCCGTTCCTTGCGTTGGAGGAGTGGATCGCGGGATGGTGATGGCGAACGTTCAAAATTGGAACCGCGTGGGGTACTGGGAGATGGTCGTGCCTGAGGTACAACGATCGACAGAGGACGACGGAAATAATGGATAGTGATGTGTGCCAAGGCTAAAGACCCATCACAGATTTGGGTTTCTATTTCGGAAGAAGGGAGAGAAAACATACCTGGTAACATGAACACCGCGAATACTGCTACAAATAGCATGACGTCGTCTAGAATACTTGCAATGGTGGGGGGAACTAGGCTGAGTGCAAAAATAACAATAGTAATGACGGACAGCGCCAGATCGGTACGTATGAAGCGATATGCCACCCCATGTAAGGGAAGTGAAGTAATTGACACGACGACGGATGGGATAGACAGAACGAGGGTTGCGATGCGCAAGCTGAGTAGGATGTTATCCGACATGGCCGTAGAAGCCTTCTGTGACAAGTCAGCCCATGCTGGCTCGTCTTTCGGTTTCACCCACCGGAGTGCGAGGTGACGCAGCAATGACCACGAGGGGGAAGATGAGTAACGCTGCTAGCATAGTGGAGAACACGTTCAACAGCTGAAACGATCTCGCCCTTGCATTCCTGGATGCATGGGGGGCTGGTGGAGTCCCTGCTATCATAGAGGCAGACAGGGGAACCGTCATGGCGGTGGTACATGCAAAGGCAAAACTACCTGTAGAACACGGCGAATGAGAAGGTGCGCATGGAAAACGATGTGGAGTACAAAACTGATTTCATTCCACAACACTCCTCGTTGAAACGAGCTCAGGTTTGGTGGCGAAGGATAAGAACGAGACAACGCGACCAACCACGCCAAATACGAAGCTACGGAGAGACCAGTTGTGTACACGATGGTCTTGGAGCCCAGGGACCTAGGGAGAGAGAGTACAAATACAAGAATAGACAGTGCGATTGAAATAGTCAGGGGGGAGAGTGACGGGGTTAATTCTGGGATTTTGAGGAGGAGCGCAGAGCGTACGGAATCTTTTGACAAGCATCATCAGAAAGAGCGATACATAAATATAGAGTGCAAACCGACCCCGTAGATACATCGCAGCCAATAAAAGCCTGAATAGTCCGCTGATGATGGTAAAGGTATAGCGTGCGAGGCCGTGTTTTAGGACCCTACGACGACGCCGTGCAAATATATAAATGAGCATGTCTTCCGTAGATGACTTGCGCAGATAACGACCTAGAAGAAACCAGATTTGACGACAGAAGGCGGAGAGAGCCGCAGCTACAACAAGTCCAGTGAGGCCGTATGTGAGTGAGGTATTCCCAATATCGGAAGCGTATATGGCGCCGAGCCTGAGATAAGGGGACAAGAGATATAGAAACACGACCGAGGGAGGAAGGGGTGGTGGTAGTTGGTTGACTCCTGGTTGGGGATCGTTGTCCTCATTATTGTCTTCGTCGTTGGCAATGTATTCTTCGAGTGAGTCGTCATCATCGGTATTGGGGAGCAGTATGAGACGCGAAGTGGAGTCTGTCGCAGGTAGACTTGAGGGCGAGGCAGGATGTTGGTCGACGCTGGAGCGGGAACTGGACGACATTTGGGGGGAGGTCAAAGGCAGACCCAAGTGCACGTGCGACTTTATTGTTCTATGAATTGACCAAGTACTACGATAATAATGGACGTCGAAGGCTCCCACCCCTCGCAGCGAAGACGGCCAACAATCGCAACAGAATGGCAACTGGCCGTTCTAAAAAAGCTCCAATCGGAGTCGGGCAACCCCACGGAGGAACAACGCTCGGCGGCAGCAGCGGAGACTGGCCTGTGTGTAGCAACCTTGACCGTCACACAAGCTTACCCCCTCCCCGTTTTCTAGCGACAAAAAGTGGGTCAGGAAGTGGTTTACCCGTCAACGATCAAAGCTCGCCGCAGCTCGCAACAGAAAAACCCAGCAGGCAACCACCGAACGAGCCGCGACGTTCAGGTTGTACTCGACGCCGGACCATCCTCCACCGTATCTTCCGTCTCCTGCCAGTCTGGAATCCCCTTCGCCACCGTCGACTCTAGATGCCCAGGCGATACCCCATGCACACCGAACCGTCTTAGTTCCTATGCCTACCAACGATTCATCCCGGAACACAACGCTCGTTCCACACACTACGACATACTCCAGGGATCCGCTGTACAATCGGTACCCCGACTTCTCTCAATTTTTTCGCCCCAGGGTAGACGAGCGATTCCACACTTTCGATTTGTCGGACCCGGTCAGCCACCTTATCCAACATGCAGTGCACCCAGGCCTGGCCTCGCACGCTCCTATCGATCTGTTGGATCCCCTCCGCCTTGGCGGCCATTCCATCGATCAAAGTCCCTGGACAAACCTATACCCTTGTCCCGTCGCATTCTCCACGAGGCTCGCGGATCTCTTGGGCCATGGTTCACTCACACGACATCCCATTTTCCCTCTCTCAGAGTCAGGATATCGTGTCTTTTCATTCCCCGTTGTTCTGTGAACCTGTATCCTATCTGACATTTGTACATAAATTCACTCGCCACAACTACCCTATATCCCAATTCCTGACCGATGACCCAAGCTATATTTGCAAAGCTCGGTGCCAGATGCAGCCCAGAGACACATTCCCTCTTTCTCCTCGACCACTTGTAGTGCCGCCACACGGTGCTTGAACGGACGTTCAAACACTGCTTGATTAATCGAACCCATTGCTGCTGTAGGGAGAGGAGGACCCCCTGTTATTAGGGACCAGAGTCGGATCCTATTGTCTTGGCCAGCGGCAAATAGAAA
>JBBPJQ010000408.1:1624-25724 GCA_038088795.1 Boletus rex-veris
CAGTTGTGATATCAGACTATCGACGAGGCAACACGACGCTCATCTTTCCACCACGCAGGACCTCGTAGCCTTTGAGGAGATTAAATACATCCAAGAAGCTGTGGAACTGATATCACGACCGGGCGTGCCGCTATTGAGATGAGTTTTCATCTGATGAAATCGTCGTTGCCCCATCTATTATTTATGGTAGAGGCGCTGTCGATTTCAATAGAGTCCAACGACTCTCTCAGGCTCGAGATTCAATTAGCATTGACGCGGCTCAGCGGCACGCACCGGATCGAATCCGATCGATGACACTCTGCCGGTGAGGATGGAGACCTTGCTGGCGTTACACCGTTAAACAGTGGTACTTACGCAGTGATATATCATAGGAGTGGAGTCAAAAATCTACTCGACGTTATGGACGAAATGTCACCATCATCGTATCAAGCAAATAACGAATGATCCTGCAGGTCGGCGCGACGCACGGCAAAGCCCCATCAGGAGCGGAATCATTTCTCACTCCAGGCTGACTCGACCCAGTACAACAGCGACTCCCTTGATGCAGCATGACGGTGCAGGTTTCAACATCGTTACAATTTTTAGGAGGTGGATAGCCCACATGTCGACATCTTCTCGAAACGACAATCAGCCTGCGGCCTCTACAGAAGCTATCCCATTGCAGAAGCTTCACGCGGAGGCAAACACAGGTAGCTTTCAAACTCGTCTATTGTATATGGTAGGTGCCTGTGGCTAATGTAGCAATGCCACTTAATCTTTTTTTCTAGGTCCAGAAGATGTATCATCGACTTCCAGCGCGGATCGATCTGGACTCGGAGAAGGGCCGTCTTCTTGAAGATCTTGAGGAGGTAGTTAGATTTGCCATATCCACATACTAGTACGTCATCCATCACACCATCACACATTTCTTCAGCATGTATTTCGCAAGCATGTAGCATTGTATTGTACACACACATCCGAACCTATACCATCGACTTGACGTGTTCACTCAACTCGCCCACCTCTTAGCGACAGCAGCCTCATTAGACGGGCTGGTCACCAGACTATATCTATATCCGGACAACTTCGCTGTTCTTTTGTATAGGATTCAATTCCGTCCGGTCTTGTCTACGCTCCACATTCCAAAAACCTGACATCCAGGTTGACGGCGCTGCGCTCGACTCATGGAAGAACGATGTGCTTCCATATTCGCCTACGACCGGAGCCCACCCCGTTTCTACAGGTACGAGTCGTGTCGTTGTATACGCTTCGTCACGACCCGAATTCCATTGACCTAGCTAGTGAAATTGCTTCCAACGCACTGGACATTGAAGGCACACGGCACACTCGCCCCGTCAGCAGTGACAGCACCCTGAACTGGACCGATCTCCGGACCGACATGTTGGTTGCTGTGGGGAACGGGAAATTCACGGACACCGTGGGTGACAGAAACTCTATTGTTCAAGACCTAAATCTGGTACGTTTGTGTCTAGCTACTACTTGTATTCAAGGTATTCTTCCAACCTATAAACGGTACGACGTGCCTCCGTCTCTTGACATGTCTCGTTCTAAAGCTGCCGGTGCTGTATGGCTGCCTGTATGTTACTCTCCTCCGTGGCCCAGACAGGACGGGGTATCCTGAATATATCGCCGAGTCGGGCGTATGACATATCTCCCAAGCGCGCAACAGGCTTGAATTTGATGGGGTCGACCGTTCCGCGTTCGGTTAGCATGTCATTGCGAACATGGATATACTTGACGTGCGCCAGTATGAGAGTGCTCGTGCATTCTCCAGTGGTGGGATGCACGATATCGATCGCTTGGAAGAGTTCGCATTCCATGCTGAATGCGCTCTCCTTGACCCTGGATGCCTTGACGTGCACCTGTGATACATGCGCATGGTTAGCCAAGCATTCAACATGAAATGGGTTAAGCTGCCTCACACTGGGTGCTTTGGTCAGTCCGCTGATGGACCACTCGTCAAAGCCCGGGGGGGAGTCAATCGCCGTGACATTTGCGTTCTCTATGAATGGTTCACTGATGATGTTCACTGTGAAACCCTTGCTGTTCTTGACATTATTTGTTGTGTCTTTGATCCGGGCAGGTCCGTTCGAGCAACAAAATGACACGAGGGGCGGCCAGCTGGCCACCTGAACACCAGGCGTGAGCAGGCGTACTCAGGGTCATACAGTGTGATCGTCAAGATAGCGGCTCACCATGTTAAACCAACTGCATGATTGGGAAAACACGACGATCAATATACCATAAACGATTGAGGCAATGATCCATATGTACCTAAACGGTGCCAAGTTCTCGACGCCACCTTCAGAGATAGTGGAGACAAATCCAATGGGCCTAGGCACGATGCCACTAATCATCAATTTGTACAGCATCCTTGTCATACAAATGTTCAAATTACGTTGATCAATGAGATAGACGTGAGGTGCCTTACATTCGATCGTACTCGGCTGTGTTGATAACTTGCCATCCCTGCTCCTCGCCTTCCAGCCATGCCCGGCCCGCAGGCGTACTGTCAAGCGGTTGACAATACGCCCACGTTGGGTTGGGTACTTCGGTGAACTGGGTTTGATTGGTGCGGTCGAAAGGTGGGAGCGACATGTTGGATGGTCACGGTTCTGAGCCTCGATGAGCTTTAAGTATGGCTCACATCGTCTGCTGAGTGATCCTACAGACGGTGCTGAGTGATCACTGATCACAAGTGAGTCGCTAACCGAAGGCTGTGTTCCCGAGTATCCAGGAAACCCTCAACCTTCCCACGGTATCATAGCTCCGTCAATATATGATGTCAAGCCAGGCTGTTGTCAATGTCATGAACATCCCAGCAAACAGCTGTATGTAAATACAAGGTCAATCCATGTAACGAAGTCGGTATTGCTGTTTCTTCCCTCATTTCTTGTTTCTCTATCCTCTCTAACTTGAACGTGCGACGATGGGTGACTCGGTTGTAACAGACAATTCCTCCGTCTGGTTTCCTATCATTGCGGCCATTCAACTGGCCAACTGGTGTGATGGTATGCATTGCTTCCTTTCCATGATCTGCTGAATGTTCCATGTATCTTTCTCATTTCATCGACTTTAGCGGCTGCCGTTGCACTCGTTTGCTATGACTCGAGTATGTTTCCTGACATCGCGATGTTGTCTGCTGATCACACGTGTCCTCACCAGTCCTCATGTTTCCAAGAGAGGTGAGTCCTGCGACATACGTATGCTCACAGAGTGATCTCAGACCAACACAGGTGGAATACGTCTGGGTATGCCCTTGGATGACGACTGCATTCATGCCTTTGCACTAAAGACGGGCGTTTTGCCCTTGTTACAGCGAAGACGATGGTCGTTCATGTCAACCTTTTACGTTATTGTGGGTTGCTTTCATTGATACTGCCTTGCGTTGCGCACATATACCATTACTGACATATACGTGCTTACTGAAACTCATGACAGGTCCGTTATCTAGGGATAGCCCTTGCCTTGTAAGCATAGCCCGTGTCTGAACCAGGTTGTCATCTGACTCACTTCGTTCAGGAACTTTTGGGCGTGTAAGTGTACCGCCTATCGAGAATGACATGCATGCCTGACGACCAACATATAGTCAATGCCAACATTTCAATGGCACCATCAGTAAGCCTCCGTTTCTCACACGGTGGATATGCGATCAATCTTTTTGCTTGTAGGCGTAGGTGGACACTCCTAATCGGCATACCATGATGACTGAATGCACGGCATACTTCCCCACTCACAGATGTAGGAACAACACTCTAGGCTAGCACCACCCTTTGCGCTGAGATACTTGTGTAGGTGTCGCGGTCGACAGATTCGCCAACTTTGGGGCCTTTGTGGACACAGTCGTCGGGAATAGTCAGTCATTATGACCAAGACGTTGCCGTATTCTAATCCACATATCCAGTGATCATAGCCATGCGTGTGTATGCCATGTACCTGGGGTCAAAAATCGTCCTGGTCATCCTGGTCGTGATGATATTAACAAGAATCGGTCTTGGGCTCGCGGTCGTCGTCGTCATTTTCGGTCCACAGAGCGGCATCTCTGGTTCGTCTCCCTTTCTTAAAGATTCCTCCTGTGCTCTTCAGTCACGCTTCCACTCACGTCGATCGACACCCACAGCGACCGAATTTATTCTCTCTGGAATTTATGTCTGCGGCCCAAGCGTCAACACGGCCAGCTCACTTCCATTTGCATGGGACATTCTCACCATCGTCATCAACTCGCTCTTGTTCTTTCTCGCCGTGGGACGTTTCATCAAGCATGCCCTTGACATGCGGCGGATGTTGCACAGGTGGAAGGTCAGCGACTTGATGGGCGTGCTCGTGAGAGACAGCATCGTCTATTTCTTTTTGTACGTCTTCCTTCCGTTTCCTTTCCTCCCTGACGTTCGTTCGTCCGTTCGTTGGCGTATGTATGTGTGGGAGGGCTTCGTTGACAATGTCCACTTAGAAACTTGCTCGCGACGATCTTGTTGATGATCAGCGTCTGGGGCCCGGGAAACGTACGCCGCACCGCATCCCGCTTTTTTTGCGTTCAAAACTGACCTTGCCCCACACGAACCAGCCGACCTACTTTAGCGTCGTCACCGCGTACACGCAAAACGAAGCCTCGGTGCTCATTCCACGCTTGGTGATCAGTTTTCGGGAAAACTACGACGAGGACGGGCAGCCTAGTCGACATGGTGGGGGGATGGTTCGCAGTGAGACAATGGTGTTTGAGAGACGTGCGATGACGGATGATTTCGAGCTGGAGACTGTCGATCGCGCGTCGCCACTGGCACGTGTAGAAGAAGAGCTAACTTAAGGGAAACGAGGGACAAGGTTTATGGGCATGCTCTACTTCTCAAGTAACGCAAGTGATGGGTGGATTGTTTTCATTTCCTCATACAGATCTTTTGTATTCTATCCGGTTGATTTTCCACCACTCCCTCGTCCGTGAACGAGCGTACTCCGCGTCACCCCGCCGCCTGTGTCCGCTCCAACCGCTTGTCCACGACGACAGGTCGCCCAGTCGCATGCGCAAGATCAGACAGCCTGTTCTCGCGCATCCGCGTCAACAGCTGGATGAGCATCAACGGCGTCACCACGCCCACCCCGTCCATCCTCCTCGGTTCGTCAGTCCCTTCCGCAGGCGTCCCCACCTGACTATGACTCGCACTCTGACTCTCCGAAGGCGTCCGTTTCAAACTCCCCCTCGCAGTCGTCGTCGTCGTCGTGGACGAATACGGCGACCCCGCACCCTGAAACGCACCTCGCGCGGTACTAGCATCGCTCGCGTCCCCATCTTCCCGGTAGCGCTCCCAAGCCGAGTAGAGCGAGATGATCTCTTGCGCGATCGTAGCGACGAGCGACATGGACACGTTCAAGCCTGCAAAGAAGCCGATGATGTCCTGCGGTTTCTTGGATTCCATGGATGCGTTGGACGCTTGGCGGGAGGATCGCCGGAGTGGGTTCGCGTGGGCGTCGTTGGACGTGTTCGAGGATGATTTTTGTAGGACGAGGTCCCTCGTGGGTGCGTGTAGAACGAGGGTGAGGTAGAGGGCTGTGATGGCGAGGAGGTGTGGGGGATATAAGAGACATAGGTCGGATCGGTAGGTATCGTTGATGATGGACCTGAAAGTCGTCTTTGAGTATTGTCCGGGATGCCCACACAACAACGAAAAAAAAGAGAGGAATGAGATGCCCGTACCATGCAATTTGGAGTGCATCGTCGCTCAGCTCTAGCCGTCCCTCACCCGTGCCCCAATACCGTGGCCCGTCGTCCACCTCTGCACCTACCTCCCCCGCTTCAGCCGTCGATTCACTCGCACTTTCCTTCTTGCACAGTGCCGTGAGCGTCCGGTAGGGATGAAAGACGGTCAAGTCGCATTCCAAATCACCAACGAGGTAAAACTCCATCTCTGCCAGCTTTGAGTTGTCAGATGGGAACGACTTGACCCCAAAGGGTTGCTCTGCATCCATCAGTACTGTGAGACGAGTACGAAAGCCACGCCTAGAAGACGAGACGCACGGCTAAAGAACAAACGGGCTTCCGCGACGACGTTCTTGATATGCATGGGCGACTCTTCTGCTTTCCCAGCGACATAACAGCAGGCGGCGATGACGATGAACGGATCAGTTTCGCAATAGGCGTTCTTGATGTAAAACCTGCGAAAGAAAACGATCGCCGTTGCGATTACGCGTTGTCGGAAATTCAGCTTCTTGCCCAGCTTTGTGATGACTGTTCAAAGTCCCAAACACATTAGATGACTGACAGTGGAAAAGAGATGCTTGACGCACCATTGGCGAAGAAGATGGTAAAGTATGTAAAGTATTCGGGGTCGTCGACGTACTGGAGGTCGTCGGCGCGAGCTTGCTGGAGTGTTGCACGGTCAACGATCCATCGCTTGCTAACACGGGTGCCGTGAGATATGTTCTGCGTGAGGACTTGATCCAACCCGCGCACTATTGTGAACTTGCCCAGAAATCGGTGGCCATGGGTCGTTCTCGGAGTGAAAATGGACAACCTTCAAGTTTGTTCAAGTCAAAGAAAAAGTTGGTAAGGTAGAGATGCTGATTCTCACGGGCCTGTCTGACGTGTCTACAAGAGCTAACAATTGTGCGCATGCCATCTCGACTACATTGACTGTGAAATCATGACACGACCCTCTCTCAGCAGTCCAGCGTAACGTCGTTTAGAGCTTGCTTAAAGTGTTATTGGGTGTAAGCAGTCTGCTCCAGACATCAAGAAGAACCCGGCTCAATTCGGCCGGCATGTGTTGGGGGATCTGAAACCAAGTCGCGATGAGTGAGATAACCGTGACTAGACATGCCATGGACAGACCAAGTGCCCCACCCCTTCGATGCGCCTCACCGCCTGAATGCGTCGTCCCGAGGCTGGATCGACGAGAGCGTCTTGTACGCTGCGGGGTCTGTGGTTCGTTAGTACCTCTAAATTATGCCTTGGCAAGCATACTTACATGTAGTCGTTCTTGTCACCAAAAATCACCCCAACGGGTATCGTTGCGGCCAACTTGTTCAACGACTCGATGCCTCTCTGGGGACCAGTCACGTCCCGATACATGGTCTAGAAGTAATCCCACGTCAGGTCTTGCAATACACAGAAACACATACCCACCAATTCCTCTTCTCGTGAGCATGCCAATGTCACCGCGTGATTCTCTGGTTCATGTCCGACCCGTTTGCACGTCCTCAGGCCATGTTTCTGTGCAAGAAAAGTCCATTTGTGCCCCCACATGACATGAAAGCAGACGAATTACTACGTAGTTGTCCAAGACGCTCGGGTCCCAATGTGTTCTTTCTCGAAAATATATCGACGCGCTCTGGCGACTAGGCCACACGTCGCGCCGTTCGTATGCGCCATGGATGAGATTTGCTTTGAGGTCCGCCAACTTGTCTATCCCTTCAGGACTAAGCAAAGGCTCGATCAAGATCAAGGCACAGAAAGGAATTGTAGGTGCGAGCGTCGGCAAGATCGATCTAGAGTACCGGTTGAACAGATGAGCATGTACGCATGGTGTCAAACGGACATGCCCACGCCTCCAAGCGAATGGCCGATCCCGACGAGTTTTTCGCGCCGAAAATCGACTGGGGTGGGAAACGTGGGGCCACGTAGCATGAAGCGATGTGCTGCTTCAGCATATTTTTCGCACCCGACTGGACACGATCAGAGGGGATGGATGATCAGCGTTCCGAACAGTAAGTGAATTGAACACTCACAAGTACGGTAAAATGGGGGACGTTGGAGCGCGCGCTCGTTCAGTGTGGCGGATTCGCCGTGATTGGGACATTCGATGACCCATGCACACTTGATTTTTGGAGCGGCGGGGCGACACCGGCGCGTGAGTACGCCATCAAAGAGATGTCGTAAAGTAGGCTCCCAGTTTTCCTTGTGAAAGCTAGTAGAGTGTAAGAGGATGAGCGTAAATGCGTCTGGGTCATGCCAGTTTGCCTCCAATTCTTCGCGCCAGAACTGTTTGGCAGTGGTGTAGAGCGGGTGGTCTGTATCGGGTTCGAGGACGAAGCGACGCTGGAGCATTTGCGAGTCCTAGTCAAGTGGCAGTGAGCAAGCCAAAGACAGCATGGCGTTGAATCTCTGGGCTGCGGAGATATGCGCCGGGAAAGGGTTGCTGGAATTAGCGCTCAGACTCAGTGAACCCGCGAAGTTTGAGGCTTTTCCCCCGCATCCGCTAACCTTTTCTAGGGGAACAGCCTTGAACGACTCTCATGAAGAATGGAATCCTGTTGCTGCCATTCTTACCGGTTTTTCATTAGACCAAGCCGAGAATACATCCGTCGAGCAATGCCAGTGGGAGCATCCGACTAGACTCGCAGTCGCGCAAAGTGAGTGAGGTCTTGCAAGACGGAACTGGCTCGTCGAGCGTGACGATGGCAACATGTGCCAATCTAAGATCTGAAACAGATGCCGACTCCGAGTTGCTAACCACTCCTCGGACGAGGTTGTTACAAGTGAGCCTCACTGGTGCGGTTGGCTGGATTTTACATCTCCCAGCAAGACATGTTATGATTCTCGATGGCTTTCAAACGCTACGGACTAGGTCCACCTTTCTCAGTCCATAAGCCTGCGCTCTAATATGTACAGTCCATGAATGCAATCGACAAAGGGTTCGTCGAGGCCCTTGATCTTACTCCTCTTGAATTTGCCCACGTAAACTGAAACCGACAGGATGCCTACCCAGATCAGCCTCTTAGTGAGAACAACAGACTACCTTCGGACTGCAGATTCCCTGACTCGACAAATGACTTTGGTTCCGGGAACCATGAAAACATATCTATTAGCAACGTCGTTAATCAATCATAGGTAACGCCTGCTTATGTTGCTTCTCGCTTTCGGGGGGTTGCGCGAAGAATGTCGTCCACCCTACATTCAAATGAGTAACTGAGGATATTTGACATAAGTCATGACCAACCGAATGATCATTTCTGCAGCCTCGGTGGCACTGAGAACAACCTGCCGTTTCAGCTTATAACTCTCCGTGATGCCAAGCGTCTTCATCGAGCCGATGGTACCCTCGTTCATGTCTGCGGGGTGTGAATCAGTTGAGGGGAAGGAACGCCGCAAAATATTACATGCCAAGTCCAGCGTCTGGCTGACCCTCGTAGTGCGCCGCCCGCAACCGTGCTACAAGATCGCTCGAATCGTATCCCGCGTTGTCGGCCAAGATGGTAGGGATTTGCCTCAGCGCCCGCCCGAACGCCTCTGCTGCGATAGCTTTCTTGCCCTTGACCTTCCGTGCTGCCTCGTCAACCGCGCAGCTCATCAGCATCTCAGAACATCCACCTCCAAGGACAATCCGGGTTTCCTTCACTGTCTGCGATAACACTGAGAGCGCATCATGTAGGGAGCGTTCAGCTTCGTCGACCATCTGGTTCGTGGAACCCCGCAAGACAACAGTGCATGCTTCACCAGCAGCAACGCCAGAGAATTTGAGGAGCTACGACTTTCAATCAGGTAGAGGTCACGGCAAGGGTTGCTTCATTACCTTATCCTCGCCAATAATGATCTCCTCGATCAACTCACATCTCCCAAGTGTCACGAGATCGGGTCGATCGAACGTACTTGCAATCTCACCACCAGTCACGAGTGACAGACGCTCAACGCCCTCGAAATCTGCATGCTCGATGACCATGATGCCCTTCTCCGCAAGCAGGGATTCGGGATAGTTGTATATGAGTTGCCGGTTGACGAAACAGTTTATGCCGTGGGCTGCAATCGCTTCCACTTTTGCCTTCATCTTTTCTCGTTCTGCACGTTCAAGTTCCGCAAGTTTACCCGCAGAATCGACCTTTACACGAGCACCAAATACTTTGATCTTGTCGGTATCCATGGCTAAAACCGTTGCTTATCAGTATGGTTCAAACTACGCAACATGGGAAACTTACATGTATTAGCGATCAAGATCTTGACGTTCTCCATTCGCTTCGGCGAGTTTACTGCGATTGATTTCTCAAGGATAAAGCCTGTCATATCGTTAGAGGGATGCTCTATGCACAATCAAGAAGCATTCGCACCTTCGTCTAGATATGAGTCGGTCAGCTTGCCGCCAACTTTTTTGATGATCTGAATGTGCTCAAGGTCCGTCGAACCCTACCATAATGGTGTTCAGGCAGAACACGGGGTCCAAAACAGCAATCGCCACTACCTTCAGCCGAAGGACGGCATCGACAGCAAGGTTCGCAAAGTAATCCTTGTCCTGGGAGAGGACTTTTGATGAGAGGGTCGTCCTGGCGATGTTGAACAAATCTTGACGAAACAACTCAATATCGGATCTGTGAAGCATACGCAATCATGAGTTCAAAAAAACATGAGAAAACGCACGCGTGATCCACCGCCGCCTTTTCCAACGCGTCCAATGCTGCCCTGCTCGCGAGCCGATATCCCTCTATGATCGTTTGGGGATGGATTTTCATCCCGATCAACTTTTCGGCCTCTCTTAACAGCTCCGAGGCCAAAACACAAACAGACGTCGTCCCGTCTCCGATTTCGTCATCTTGGACTTTGGAGATGTTGACGAGGATCTTGGCTGCTGCATTGTCGAGTTGGATGGATTTGAGAATCGTGGCACCGTCGTTGGTCACGTTGATGTCTCCTGTCGACATGGATTGAAGGATCTTGTTCATGCCCTTGGGTCCAAGGGTGGACTTGACGAGGTCGCCGACAGCGAGGGCACCGACGAAAGAGGAGAGACGTGCATTTTCGGCTTTTTCTTCAGTTGCCTGGCAATAACGCGGTCAGCATATGCATTGAAGCTTGTTTTTTCGAAATTTGGTTACTTCTTCGCCGAAAATCTGCATCGACATTGTGGTGTATGTTCAACGCGGAGAGTGGATGATCCTGCCAGTGAGTACTGAGGTACGTAATACCTCTGACCAAGCCACACCAAGTTACCACGCTTGATTGACGAGTCGAAGACTGGACTTTTGAAGCCTTTTGGTTTCAGATACTTGCCGTGCGTCACGTCCGGGACTCGAAATGCAATTAGTCTAAGTCGGCCTCCGCCCCAATCTCTCCGACTGCCCCGATAAACTAAAAGTAAGTCTTCAGGTGTGCCAGGGCCCAGGTCAATCTACTAGTGTGGGGATGCCCCTAATAAACGGCTCAATTTCGACTCTGTGAGAAAATAACTGCCAGCGGCAGACTATTGTGAGTCCAATTTCCCGCACGGGGAAGTGATTCAATATTCTCATGCTCAGGTATGGCCCTTTGCTCTCGTCGTCTTTGCCCCTCCGTGCATGACAATGGCTGCCAGGCATTCCACAGCACACCTGTTGACGAGGTCATCCCGACTGACAACCTGTCAACTTGCTGACGATAGTGACTTGATCATGATCTGCTCTTACAAGTGATGTATTGCTCTAAATTTAGTCCGTTTGGAACACTTCACGCGGTCAGTGAGACCGTCCGATAAAACCCACTGAGACTGCACAGAATGTGTCCAAACGATTCTCCGCTCAGTCCTACGCCCTTACCATGCGTCTCATCTTCAGTAACTCCTACTACAAAAACACGGACATATCCGATGAACAAGGCAACAAGCTCTACACCATCTCTACCCCGCAAGGATGGAAGCAAGTGACCACCATCACCAAGTATCACAGCGGAAAAAGGAACAGAGCCCCCGAAGTTCTCTGTGTCATTGAATGGCACCGAGTGAAAAAGACCAAGTTTTTGTTTGGCAGGCGGGAGATGGCAGCAGACCGGATTCTGTATAGGCGACCATATTCATGGTATGCCGAGCCAACTCAATTCTTCTCCAGGTTCACCGCCAACAAAATGATATGCATGTAGGGGTCGATATTTTACCGGCCCGGATGGCCTGACGTACAAGTGGAAAGTAGGCTTCAGGTACTGCTGGGTAATGTCAAGCCCTCCCCGTTGTCTGGGCGCATCTGAACCCTCGTGCATGGGACCTTCTGACGTGTTGTGCTTTCTTTTTGTTTTTTACGCCAGCTCAAGCACGAAACGAAACACGCGAGAGCACATCTTGTCAAGTTTCACGGACGGAACCTTGGCATCAGAAAACCGTCGCATCCTCCGTTTCTCGAGGTCGCACCCGAGGTAGCGCACATGCTGGATCACATCATTGTGACCTATATCTACATGGAGAGAATGCGCCAGGATGTTGAGGATGAAAAACATAATTTGTAAACTTCAATATGGACGGACGATCCTCAATTTTGTCGGGTTGCCGTGGACATTGTAGCACTGAGGGCCTTGGGAATTACTGGCGATTCATGCTACCCAGATATATAGTTTTAGACGAACCCAAAATGATTGGTCTGATGGCGTAGTTGGTTATCGCATCTGTCTAACACACAGAAGGTCTCCTGTTCGAGCCAGGATCAGATCATAGTTTTTTTCAGCATCAGGTTGACAAGTTGGAAAGACTCCACACTCGTTGGCCAAATGCAACATGAAGACAACTGTAATTGCATGCATAGTAGTACTACAACAAACATCTAAAAATATCTGCCTGGCAATAGCGCTACAACAGCAAAGAATCCTGAAGCGAACAAGCAGCCGATATCGATAAGCACCTTCACTCGAACACGATGGCGAGATCAAACCCCTTGTTCTCTAACCAACTTTCCCACATCTCACTGTATTTTGTCGTCGCCTTTGCTTTCCGAGTTTTCTTTTCTTCTAGGCCAAACACTTGTTCGTCTGGCAACAACCTCGGGATGCGCTGGATTTCGCGCAAGTCACCGTTTGAGTAGTACATCTGCATCGCAGCATGCGCAAGCGTCAGATGGTGACACTGCCAGGCCAACGCACACCCAGTCAGTTCAACAACGTCCACATGATCAGACCCAGACTGACCGCGTCCTGAAAGCCCATTCGGTGCCATTTTCAAAACGTTTTCCGACCCTCTTGGGCATCCATGTCCGTTTCTCTTGACGTGTGCTTGCCGCCGCCCCGGCCGCGGTAGAGAAGGAGTACTAGGCGAGGGGTGGAGTATGTCACCAACGGAATGACCGTACTGTCCCGCGATGCTGCAGATATTTTTGACGGTGCGGACAGGGCACTCTTAACACTATATAAACGATAGTGATAGCGACCCGCGACACGCCAATACCTTGCTTCGGCGTGCGGTATAGCATGTGTGTCATCACTCCGAGGTCGCCCAAGGCCACGGTTAAGCAACTGTCACCATTGAATTGGTATCTTCACATGGGGCCGCACGCGGAGCCACACAGTATTGAGAGCATGGGCAAGGATGTTGAAGAGGGGATTTAGAAGAGGACCGCCGTCTGGGGTGCCTGATTTCGTGACAGCTTTCCAGAGTATTGTGGGAGGCGTTGATACAGATGCCGACGAGGCGCGTGCGATGATTGGGATACCGGGGAAAACGGCGAGCGCAACAAGAAGCAGTACGACAGGCCAAAAAAGTGCAAAGTATTAAGGGGTAGAACGGAGATTAAAACCTCGAGCGGTCGAAAATGGACTGACGGAGACGTGAAAGGGCTCACCTCCAGTTCGAGATGCATCGTTCGCTTGATGAGGGACCTAAGATTAGACATTCCAGAATGACCATGGTGATCAACTAGTTGGGGAGTTACACAAAAATAAAATCAGGGGGGGGGGGTCTGACCGCACCAGTGTTAAGGTTAGGAAAAAGATAGTACTGTAGGTCACGCTCGCTGGGGGGGAAGGGGGGTTTGTAATGTTTCCCAATGCATTCCGCATGGTAGCCTCAAGCCATGTCAAACAGGTCGGCATGGTTGTCCCCAGAGCTTGATAGATCAATCATTTTCGAGGACCTGGTAGCTTGTTGGCAGAGGGTTCACTGCAGAGATTGTGCAGTACGCGAACAATGTGCTAAACGCGTGCTTGCCAGCATTCATTTGAATCAGCTGCCATCAGGACAGATGGAGAGCGGGTGTTATCTTGATCAGCGTACCAGTGGGAGGACTTGTGTGCGCTGTCTGGGTTTGCACCGCGCGGAGGGAAAGAGTGTATCAGTGAGAATTCAATGAAACTAAGAGCCCGTGAATATTAATGACTCGGACCTGTCGCCGTACCGAATACATACAGAGATTTAGAGGTTATAACAATGAACACCGCACCGTACAATCAGTACGAGCAGGTCTTAAGCTCGTTCTAAACTGAGAAAATATATTCCTGTTGGTCAAAAAGTGTGCAAAGTTTTTACCGGTAAACTTGGCTGTAGCTAGCAAAGCCATATGCGTCGAGATCGCCAAGGCAACTTTGAAGCACAAATTGAGTACAAGGGGTGCCCGGCGAGGTGACTCAATGCCACTTGCCACTGGTCTGGTACTGATCAAATGGCACTGGTCCTCTCTTCACTTCAATTTTTGTAACGTGATCCTGCCGACTTGTTCACCGCCAACCAGTCTGTCTTTGATGCACATCAATCCGTTACGCCGTACTCAATATTCCGATGTTCGGGTTCGAATTCGGTAAATTATGCTTACCTCACTCCTGGCCGGGACCACCGGGCTCTAGTTTCAGCTTCGCAAAACGCACTCAACAAAAAATTTAAAGCTGCCAGTTGTCGGAATGTCTATCTCTCAATCACAGCTTGCTGCAACTCGTCAGAGGAATCGCCGTTTGAAACAAGACCCTGATGGTCTCTCTCGCTGGATCGGCTGATGGGTTGTTTCTCCACTGGCAGTGCTCTCTCTTTCTCTTCCTTACACGATTGCAATTTTCTTAACCATTCTGTTATTAGCTGATTCTATCGTCCTGTGGGGGTACGCGTCCATTGAACCTCGGATCTTGTAGTCAAGGCATTGCGTCGCTCACCGATCCGTTCGCTCCGCCCAATAAAACAAGTCTTACTATTTTTGCCCTCAGCGCCACCAATCCCACACACACGTCTAGCCCTCCAGGCTCTGCCGAAAGATATCATTAGAAACCAATGCTGGGACGGTGGGTGGGATTGGCTATTCGCTAAATGACGCTCACTGACTGTTGCAGTATTGTGACTTGGACAAGGTAGATCTGTATGGACCTCCAAATCTCGGTGACTTTGCCTCCCGGTACCGATACAACATTTGAAAGGTTGGCAGACCACTGTTTGCTGTGCACTGATCTAATGGCGGGCGACTGATATATAAGCTGCGGGCCTCGATATCTCCCTCATTTACGACTGTTTACCATCCCCTCTCACTTTTCATTACCCGAATTGTCCCGGATTTGGCAGATCCACGATCATGGACACCACTACCTGCTATCGACATTCTTCTTTCTGTGCTAAGACGACCTTGGTCAGTGTGAACTACACTGCTGCAGGTCTTTCCTCACTGTAACTTTGTGTGCATAGGTCAACCAACGTTCAACTACGAGTTATCGCGATGAATACATCGCTCCCCTGATAGAGACTATGGCAAGTTCAGCACTTGAGTAAAGCCAGTACTCACTCACGACTATGCTCTGGTCACCTAGTTGCCTGCCGACGCATTTTGGATCCTGCCCAATATGAGTGTGTTTCCACGGCCACTAATATGGGCTGTCTACTTCTTTGTGAGGGCAGTTTCTGCGTACACTGAGTGCTTCCTCTGACCCGTTGCAGTTTGGCCCTATGGTTTCGGACGTGATCTCGATGACTCGAATCATGTGCCAGTTAACCTTAATATGTTCGTATTTCATATTTACCACCATGTTTGTTATGCAACGGCGTCTTGGAAAGCTCACACCCATGCGACGTGGTTCGTTTCTCGAGAATGAATGAACCAACGTGCTCTATGCTGACATTTTGGGTAGTCTGTTGCTTTCCTAGCTCTCTCGCTTTGACGAGATGAAGCTTGCTTTCTGAGATTTTGCTGCGGACGCAAATACAGGTTAGTTTAGGTTCCAAGTAAATGGTATGCTCACCAACGTTTTCCCAGTATCATCGAGTATAGTTTGGTTTTATACGAGCCAAGGCGCCTCTAATGACTGGGGAAGGTCAAGTCACCTTCCCTCACATATCCTCAGGTTTGCTACGGGATAGCAGCCCATCAACAGGACTCTTTGTTATCTAATTCAGTTTTCACCTCTCCAATTTCACTCCATAAACAAGTTCATCCAGCTGACAAGATAGTAATTGGCACCACGCAAGTGCCTAGTGCAGTCCAATTGCCTGATTGATCGCCTCTATTGATCAAATGCTTCAATCAGCAGCACACCCCAGCGGCGTTCGTTGGCCAGAGTCACCCTGCCTGGGCTTGACCCGGCCCACACAGGCTCAATCATTGTCCCCACAGCAAGCATAGCCTCGTACAGCAAGCAACGCCATGTGACATCAAGCTGTGGTTTTCGCATGTATTAAGTTTACAACAAGAGTAGGGGCCGGGGGTCTTCTGTGATCTTCATTCTATGCCTTGAATAGGTAGCTTTCCTCCGCCACCCCTTGATCTTGAGACTGCAGGAACGGATCAGCGAAGATATGGAACAAAGGTGTCTTGATGATTCGTCGAAAAGCTATCCGGGTGTTGTTTGAAGACCGTTGATCCGGGTATTCCCGCCTTCATGCTCCCAGATCCGCCGTCCAACGTGCATTGTTCGTTACCATGGTTTGCAAGTACACAGAGAGGGACGCATTAATGTGCATGGATCATACTTGCAATCGCTGGACTGGACCTTTCCCCCATGCTTGTCCACGGATTCGTTGTGAACGGGATCTCTTCGCGGAGCCGCTAGATCACCGTGCTCTGAAATAGACACCGGAAAATTGTCGGTGAGGATACGACCGACGTGCGGGACAGAGATTCACAGTAATATCGACATTTGCGGAGATGACGTGCTACCTCTGCGGCATTTTCTTTCATGCCCACGATAGAAGCTACGTGGCTACTTTGAATTGCGCCGGCCGAGATATGCCTTGAGTGTGAATTACTGTTACGCGAGTCATGGGATTCCAACGGAATTATGATCATCCCGGTAGGAAATGTAGACTTACGCTTGGACCCTGCGCGGGTTTATTCGGGACAAACCTGGAAAGGGAAACTTGGCATGACTCGTGAGGCCTTCCGGAAGGGTCCGACAAGAGTGCAAAACATCATTTGGTCCAGTTTGTATGGACATGAGCAATGTAAAACCCGACGGGTCCAAGCAGTGTTATGGGATCCAGCTGACTTGAGCTTGAATGCGGCCAGCCGGGATTGAACTGATTGCGATAGTATCACGTGACCCGTGAGATATGACTCCGGATCGATTTCCCGTCTTCCATCCCGAGTCGCAACTCTGAATTTCTCGGTAGGTTCAGGAAAAGTTTTTAAAGCATCGAATCGTTCACACCCGACACTTTTTTTCGCCTCGGTTTGCCCTTGACCAGCATCTCTCGTACGATTCTCAAACAGAAATATCGCCATGGGTGTCCTTGATATCGTTCCCGTACGCACTGAGTACTCACGCCCCGATGGTGGACTCGATCTAACGAAACAACCATCTAGGCCGGTGTTTTGACAGGAGACAACGTCCGCAAGTTGTTCGACTACGCAAAGGAACACCAGGTACAGTTTGACCATCCTGCTTCTCAGACGACCATCAGGCTAATGTGATCGCAGTTTGCTATTCCTGTGAGTGGTTCAGCTTTTATGATGTTTCGAATAAAATTCCGAGTGCATGCTTCTTGCTGTAGGCGATCGTGAGTTGCCGCCTAATTTCTCCGTGCGACCCAGTGCCATTGACCACATGCTACCAGAATGTTACTTCTTCCTCCACGGCAAACGCCGTTTTAGAGGCCGCAAGGTCAATACATCCGCCACACATGTATCTCATGACTGATCTCGTGTTTTTAGAGATGTCAAAGCGCCCATTATTCTCCAGGTTTCTCAAGGAGGAAGTGCATATTTTGCCGGAAAGGGGCTCAAGAATGACCAACAGCAAGCTTCCATTGTCGGTGCGAAAGCGGCTGCCTTGCACATCAGAACGGTCGCCAAGGAATATGGCGTGTACGTCCTCTCTCTGTCTAGCCTATTGCTTGCGCTCATGACTCATCGCCGTTTGTAGTCCTGTCGTCCTCCACAGTGACCACTGTGCGCACAAGCTTTTGCCTTGGTTCGATGGCATGCTCGCTGCCAACGAGGAATATTTCAAGGCCCACCAAGAGCCGCTTTTTTCCTCTCACATGCTTGACCTCTCCGAGGAACCCAAGGAGGAGAACATCAAGACGTGCGTCGAATACTTCAAGAAATTGGCTCCCCTCGGGATCTGGCTCGAGATGGAGATCGGTATCACAGGTGGAGAAGAGGACGGTGTAGACAACTCGGACGTTGACAACGCTGCGCTGTACACCCAGCCAGAGGATGTGTACGACGTGTACGAGGCGCTGAGCAAGATCGGTCCCAACTTCAGCATCGCGGCTGCGTTTGGCAACGTACACGGTGTGTACAAGCCAGGGAACGTCAAGCTGCACCCCGAGCTCTTGGAAAAGCACCAAGCTTACACGAGCGCGAAGCTGGATGGCAAGAAGACGCCTCTGTGAGCCCGTTTCGTTGTATGCGATGCAACAATCCTCGGTGTACTGACGGCTTTCAGGTACCTTGTTTTCCACGGAGGCTCTGGCTCGACTAAAGAAGAAATCAAAACTGCGGTTAACAATGGTGTCGTCAAGATGAACGTCGACACTGGTAGGGATTCGGCCATCACCGTAACCTGCATAATCTGATGATTGCATCCCGCAGACACCCAGTTCGCTTACTTGGCCGGTATCCGAGTACGTCCGATCGCTCATCATCATCATTTTCATTCCCCACCCGAATGTCTCTGTAGGACTTTGTCAACAAGAGGAAAGACTACCTTCAGACCCAAGTTGGAAACCCCGAGGGATCTGACAAGCCGAACAAGAAGGTATGCTCGTCGCCTAGAACATGATCGTACGCTTATCTCCCATCGCCAGTACTACGACCCTCGCGTCTGGGTCCGCGAAGGTGAGAAGACACTCGCTGAGCGCGTCAAAGAAGCATGCGCGGATTTGGGCAACGTTGGTGCGTCGACCTCTATCCGCCTATCCTGTGCTGGGTTATTGATGTGAACATCAAGACCGCCTTTAAATGCAAACGTCGTGAAGAAGACATGGACCGTCGAAGATGTATTGTTTATCCTAGAACCCTGTTTCTGAGCGAGGGGGTCAGATGAGCTGTACATGCACCATATTGCTCTGCATACATACTTTTTTCGAGCATCGACCGTTGCTGCAGTTTATCAGTCTTCCGAGTGATTTTGCTCTTGTACCCTGGGCAACTTGGAAGGTCTTCTATTTGTAGATGTGCTTCTTGATAAGCGCCTGGGAGCTTGTTGAAACTTGAAAGAGGCTGTCATCGCTTTTCCTGAGCTCCATCCCCGTCTCCAAACTACGCCCAACTTCCACACCATATCGCGATCAATCCTGCAAGCACGACCCATCAATAAGCGACATGCAAAGATTAACTAATACCCGTGAGTCACTTCATTCTTCGCTAAGCGCTTCATCCGTTCGTAACTCACGTGACATAACGGCCCTCAGTCGAAACCTTCGTCCTGCTTTCAGTGCTCTTCCTTGTCGAATTTACCCGCGCAGTCCTCTGGGCTGCGCGTAGGATAGACGAGCCCGACCGCGACGGACCCCTACTACGTTTGCTCTTTGCGTTCCTAATAGGTGTCCTCTCCGTTGTACCCCGTCCAGCGTGGACCCTCGTCGTGTACGCCGCATGGGTGGCGTGCCTACCTTTCCGAGGCATCTTGTGGCTGTGGGGAATCGGGCGAGAAAGCATGAAACGTGAGTTTGTCCGAGTGTGCCATGTCGTGTTGTCCGTGACTCCGCGCTTTGTTTATCGGGCGCGGAGGAGCGGAAGGCATTTCAATGTTCCTTTCATTGAACCTGTTCTGTTAGGGTCTCCAGTGGCCGTGACACGCTGGTACGCGCATACCCGGAAGCGGCGCGCCAACATACTTCGACGACGAAAAGAAGAAGAAGACGAATGAACAATGTCACAGTGTGTGTTTGCAATGCTGCGGTGTTCAAAGACGGTGTTGGCATGGAGCGACGTGTAGTTGGGGATCTTGAGAGCTTGGAGAACGTGGTCGAAATGTACGGGCAGGTGACGCTGTTGTGCTTGTATTTTTTGTGTTCCTATGCTTGGACTGTATGGTACTGATGTTGTACTAGACTAGTGCTAGAGGTTGTATCGGTACTCGATGTGGGGTTTTGTATCCCCGCTTATTATCAACGTGTTTAAGTAAAGTCGCTGGTTCCGAGTCGAGAGTCTTTTTTCAGCTCTACTACTGAATACACGGTCGTCATTTTCGCAGACGGACATCACGCCAATAATATTTGTCCAGACATCCACCTTCACTGCACTTTTCCGTGTCCTCGTGGCCCCCTATCCCTTGGTGGTAGCCTTGTAGGATGTGTGCATCGTCTTGCTGCAAGTCATGCAGTCGGCGATGCAACAAGCCAAACAAGAAGCGATGGCGTTGTTCTGATGCTCAGCCCAAACCGATCATGCCAGTTTAGTTCAATGGTTGCGGCTCGTTACCATCAAGCATATATCTTGCTGATCGGCTTGTGCTCGCAGAACGCGATTACGCCAACGATTCGACCTGTTACAGCTTGGTACCAATCCCGATACATCTGGATCCGCGGACCCATGGCAAAATGTTGAAACCGTTGATCATGGCGCGACCAAGCATCGCATCTCTATTTGGAAGTAGACTGCGTCCGAGTCAATCAAGATCAGATCGGCGCATTGAGGCGTTGTTTCTGGCATTCGCGGTGTAATCGTGGTCGTTTTGTACCAAGATAGAGGGTCAGGCTGCCAAGGTGGAGGCAATCCAGGTAGTGGGTTTGACACTGCATGTTTGACGGTTAGTGCTCAATTGGCATGTCCGGGTGGTAAGGTCTTAGGTCACCTTGCTTCTGTACGTGTTGTGCCTCAGTCCCGCTGAATTTATGTAACGTGTCTGCATTTGAACTTCTGAAGAGAACGACGAATCCGCCAGAGCCTGCCATCCCCACTTGATACCGCTGGACTCAGGTAAATTCGAATCGAATCAGGTGAGAGCGGACACGCATCTGATTCCAGTGCCGAGGTTGCACAACGTAGGCTATTGGTAGTTCATCGCCAGCTCGCAACAGACTAACCAGCGGCGTTTCGAGGGAGCCATTCTCTATGATTCTCTGGAGCTGTGAAGTTGTGGTCAGGAGGATCACACGACCCGAACAAGTATGTCATTCCCACCTTGTTCCCACCGTCATTTCGTGCTGAAATCGTGCGCTGAGGATGAAGATGAGGCACGTCGTTGTTACAAGTGCCCCAGCACTTTAGCCCAGCAGCCAATGTGTTCAGTCAGATACCCTGTTGACAGGAAAGCACTACCAGCAAGAGCCAAGATGGCTGGTTGCGACGGCGACAGCTGGTTTGGTACACCTCGATGCCTGTAGCGGCTAGTGATTGCGAACTGGGGCGTTGCCAACGGAGATGTTGAATGGCGTGGGTAGCATGGTATGTAGTGGTTTGAAAACAAACGTGGCTAACTATTTTTCGGGTACATGCTGATTGGTCGTACAGGACTGAACGGGTGGGCTAGAGTGCTGAGCGAGAGAACGGGAAGCGAGTACGTGGTCAGGGCGCCCCAGCCAGGCTTGTCTAATGTCCCTCGTCAGCGATGCAGGGTGAGTGTCTCCCCTCTGTTACTCCTACTCACCCACAGCTAACTCGTCGCAGCTCGCTCCTACCTGTCACCCATACGGCGGTCACATCATATCCCTCGGCCCATCCTATACCTCAAACCCAACATTCTCGCCGACCCAAACCACCTGGGCCCCTCCCATCCCGACCCTGCCACTGGCATCAGACACACCTAACCATTATGGGCAGCCGCCCTGGCGCCCTAGGCATGGACGTCACCTGCGCTTCCATCTCCAGGCGTGCATCACGGGGGGCACTTCGCTTGACAGCCTACAGATAGAAAATAGCTTTGTGAAACGAGCCTTGAATCCGGCTCGGAGTCGACCCGGCTTGTTTACTCCGGGAGCCATGTTACCATACTTCTGTATTTAGCAAGAAACTGGCACGATGAGGCGGACACCATCGCGAGCATTTCTGATCATGACTGGTTTGATCAACGTCTGACGGAATGATAGTGCCGGAAGTCGACCATCCATTATCAGTGACTTAGGCGGTGACACGTCAAGCTTCTTTCGTGTCCATTCTTGTTCATCTCCGTGGGACGAGTGCATAAATACCCATGGTCTGTGCGTATAGTTCTTCATCATTCGCACCGCTGCATTCACGATGGCCTCATGTACCTCCTTCCACTGGCATCATCTATCCCCTCCTCGACGGATTTCTGTTTTTGCCAGAGATGATCGCGTATAACGCAAAGCACAGCCCGACGCGCACGTTTTACATCCCCTACGACGAGCGCATTGACGACCTCCGCCATGTCTCCCATCTCGAATTCTACCGCGTATGCTAACGTATTGTCCATGCAGCCCGTCCCAATCGTCAGGGACCTGACAACACCATCATCACCATCAGTCCAGGACTCCAGGTGCTGAGCGGGTTGGAACACGCGGTACGTCTTTTGTATCTCGTTCCTCTTCTCCCCGCGTCTAAGTGAACATGAACGCCGTTTCTCGAAGGCATTTTCCGGAGGACCGCTCGCCAAAATCACGGGTGACACCCTGGTAGCTGCAGGTGTCAAGCCCTCGTCGATCTATGGCGCAACTGAGGTTTCCGCGATCACGTGTACATTCAAGAGTCTGGCGGAGTTGGCGCTGTGGGATTGGGTGCGGTTTGTACCGAATCAGCGGGTACGATGGGTGGCGCAAGGGGGATGGGACGTACGAGTGTCAAGCGCTGGTGCGTTTGTCTCAAAGGCGTCGATCGGTGATATGAGCGTTAAATAATGACGTTGGCTCTCTCTACAATGCGTGGGGTCACAACGATATGTCCGACGCACCAAGTGTCTGTCGAGAACCCGCCCGACGTCAAAGGGTACGCGACCGCAGACGTGTTCATCGTACTCTGTGGCGTGTGCGCGTGCGGGAAGTCTCCCGCGTGCTCACCGGCTTGTGACAGCGTTGGCCGGTTGGATGACGTCCTGGTTCACTCGTCGGGCGAAAAGACGGTGCCAGTGCCGATGGAGACGATGGTCGGCTTGAACCGGCTCTTGGCAGGCGTGTGCATGTTTGGGCGGGGAGGAATCAGACGGGGGTAATCGTCGAACGGAGAGTATGCGATCGACGTTTGGGACGAGGAACATGTTGCTGCGTTTAGGAATAAGATTTGGTGGGTTGCCTGAGTCGTCGTCGGATGTCAAACGCGCTCGAGCTGATACCGTCTCGTGTTATTATCCATGGTGCATAACGTAACAGACGGCGAGTATCTGTACCGGACAGGTGACAATAAAGAGTCCCAAGCGATAACCATCGACCCAAACGCCGTTATTTCTTGTTGAGATCGTTGCGAGGATGAAGTTGGAGTACATGGTTGCCACAAGTACCCCCCACCAGACAAGGAGTTCGGTCAGGTAGCGTGTCGATAGGAATGCACTACCAGCAAGAACCATGACGGTAGCGTACGTGATTGCGATGGCAATAGTTGATTTCCAGTTCGGCCAGGATGCTCTTTGGTGCACCTTGATGCTGTGGCAGCCTCTGAGACTGGGCATCTCACGAAAAGCGCGCATTGTCGATCTCTTGCAGAGACAAGCGACGGTGATCGTTGAGAACAATCACCTGATCGCCAACGCGCTACGTCGACGGTATGTGGTTGGTTTGAGATGAAGCGTAGCTAACCTCCTAAACATGTCTCAACCTGACTAGGTATTTGTCATCTTTAGGTAAAACTGAAACCACCAAGTCACTCCTCTGCTACTCCTATTCACCCCTCACACACAGCTAACTCGTGTTGGTCTCCGTCTCTCCTACCTCCCCAATATCGATGACCCATACGACTTTCGCATCATAACCCTCATCCCACCCTACACCTCAGATCCCTACACCCTCGCCACTTCACTCGCCGACCCAAACCGCTGGCCAGTGCTCGAGCCCGCCCGTATCCGACGATGAAGACGACAAGGCTCCACGGCCCTCCCTGCCACTACCACCAAACCATTATGACCAACTGCTCTGGTGTCCTAGGCATG
>JBBPJQ010000409.1:0-10252 GCA_038088795.1 Boletus rex-veris
ATGTGCATCAGTCAGAACTCCAAGCCTTTCAGAACGCGAAGGCTCTACATACCTTGGATACCATTGCATCCGTCGAGGAAGCGATGGAAGCTTCGCAGCAGGCAAAGCGCTCCACAATCAAGAATGGTGTTCGCCCAACCAAGCCCGGGACCATGACAGTCAAGGATGGGGTCATGGCCGCTGTTGTCCCGAAAGGTAAGAGGCGAATCTGAGTACTTGGAAGTGAGCATTGACTGATACTTGGTTGTACTCACCAGGTCACCTCAACGATGATGCCGATGAGGCGGCTAGCACCAGCACCAGCGCCGGCCGGCAGCTGAAGAAGGCTTCTGGTGGTGGACTTGGACTGCGTGAGCTGATCACAGCCACACAGGCTCAACGCCTGCGATCCAAACAGCTGGCATCGACAGCTGCAAAGGTCTTTGGCCATACACAGCCACAACCAGTTCCCGCGTGTGAACTGCCAGTTGAACGCGACACCAATGTGTCAGTCATTCCTATGCACTCGCTCTAATGTTATTACTCACCGAATCTACTCTCTTTTTCATCAACATGATGCGGTCGACATCCAGCAGTCCCAACCGCAAGAACAACACGATTGCCAAGATCAAACAATGGTCTTCTCGCGTGCAAAAGGAACAGCGGACGACCTCAAAGTCCCTGGTTGGTGTGCCTTCCCTCAGCACCGCAATGGATGTGCCGCCATCCACTGTAGCGTCGGGATCCACTCAGAGCACCAATGCCACCAGTCTAGAGGACGAGGACTGTGAGATGGACCTTGATGAATGTGATGCTTACCATGGCGGCTTTGGACAAGACGGAGATGGTGACGACGATCTAGAACGAGAAGAGGCTCTGAGAGCTACTACAAAGGAGAAACATGTCAGTCCATGCAACCGAAACTGACATTCATACTCTCATTTTCCTTTCTCCAGTCGCTCGTCGTGTTGACCCAAGTGCCGCTGAGGCTGATAGAGCGGCAGTTCACACTGAAACGAAAGGATTGTGAGACCGATGATGCACCTGGTATCATGGCCACCACCACGAGCGAGGACGACCTTTCAGGCCAGGAGACGGAGCTGGATGAGACATTGGAGCTCGAGGAGGTAGAGATCTCAAATGAAACCCAGCCTGCAGGACATCGCCTCACCACAGCCTTGTGCTTTACTAATCAGGTATGTCTCTGATTGATTACAAGCAGAAGTCTCACCCTTACCAATTGCAGAGTTGCATCAACGTGCTTGCGCCGCCTGCCAAAAAGGTCAAACTAGAGAGTTCCTCCACCATAATTCAGTCTTCCCACTCTAACTGATCGACTAAGGGACAGCGCACATCGACACAAACATCCACCACAGCAGCATCGTCATCTGAGGTACCTCCTGTAGTCATGACCAGCACCGGACAGGTTCGCCATGTGAAAGCAAACCTTCCCCCTGAGCTATTGGCTGAGGGTAGGTGGCAAAGGGTTCTCATCCCCACATTGCTTTTGTGGGCAGGGGGGAAGGATGATGTTTGGGCTGTTACGCGACCCTCGATCGCTTATGCATTGCCATTGATCGTGGACTCGAACACAGACTTGGACTCGTCCGGGATGGACTGGAGTTGGAATGGGATTATCGTCTCTGTTGTACGTCATTTGCTGCCCCCTGGACAGGCCACTGACATGATTCAATAGGCTTATCAGCATGTGTGTGACTGGCAGCACAATATTGGCTCTACCGCCATTGCAATCATCATGAGTTTGTTGCAGTCTGCCTCTAGTGACCGAGAAGTTAGGGACATGGCTGACATGCTCCTCGCGAGTTTCAGCTTCCTCTACGACGACCTTGATGCCAGCAGCTCCAAGAAAGCCTTCCACTCCAACATGGTCCGTCAACTCCTCAATGGCGCACACCTGCAGTACGTGAATGGTGCAATGTCACATGTTCATGCTATTTCTCCCCTGTTGTCGAACTACTGTGGTGTTATTGGTTTGTGTGGTGCCGCGGTACGTTCAATTTCATGCAAATAATTATATTGCAATTCACCAGATGTATAATTTCAGCTTGAGCGTGCTCTTCGGATGGCATGCGAAGGATACATCATGTACGCAACTATCCAGGCAATGGAGGGCAAGAACAGTGTCCCGAAGACACCTGTGAAGCAGAACGAGCATTCTGGCAAGGAAAGTCATTTCGCATTGGCATTTTCCGACCAGAATTGGGGCAGTTCGACTAGAATGCTCACCGAAAGGGTGAAGGAGCGCACAGCCAGTCAGATTGCATCCATCGTTGAAAAGGCACAGGAGACTCCTTTGATGTTCACGGCATCCAAGCGGGATGCAGGCTCATCCGGAACCAGCGCATCCACTGTGAATCCTTACTGCGACATCTGTAAGTCTGGCCACTTGTAATCAATGTTTCTAATGAACTTTTTTCGCTTTCTTAGGATCTCTCCATTTTGTCTGCATTACTGTCTGGTGCTCAACTCCCCCCGCTCGTCATTATACCCGTCCACTTCCGCACTACTCCAATTTGAAACCGCCGTCTCGTTTCTGACCCGTTTGGACTCAATACCCACATTCGACTATAATCTCCCTCCCTCCCTGCAATGCTAGTACTTTGCTTTTGGTTGGTTTGCTGCTGTCACACTTGATACCCTCTTTTGGCCATATTCACCCCACCGTTACACTGTTGCTACTTGTTCTCTCTCCGTTCCCACTTTTTGGTTACTTACTGTATGGCCGCTGACGTGTTGTAGCGCCATACCTAATCTACACTTTCCTGTAACTTATATATCATGATATACTTGTTTTCTCACTTGCGTGAGTGGACCATAAGTTGATAAGTTGTGTTCCAGGAGTGGAATCTACTTGTACAAGTGCAGATTTACTCGAAGCACGTTCTACTTGATTTCTACTTATCTAAGCTGTAAGTTGTTATAAGTGGCGCCGAGTAATGTGTTAGGTTACTGATGCAACTACAAAACCCAAACCGAAAACTAATTTTGGGATCGGAGCCCTAAGTACTCTTAGGGCCAAGGTCCGTTGATTTTGCGTGATCAATCGATAGCGGTAGAAGTTTCATATTGTATATGGTTCATCTCTCGTCGACGATGTTTTTCTCTGATTGTAAATAGAGACCGAGATATCATTGACGCGGTGCCATGGTGTCGCTTGCGGAGCGCTTCCATAGCTCGTAGGTACCAGGCTGGGTAGTCGGTAAAGTTATGATATTCGGTAATGCATATCTAGTACCCCCACGTCTTGCAAACTCTTCGACATTAGCATCGTTCTAATCAAGATAATTGTCGTAACCTATTACTAGATATTCGGAGCCTCAGGGGGGAGGGGGGGTTCCGTTGCTTGTTAATTTAGTTAATTTAAGGTATGTAACCAGACGTCAAAACCCATCACTAAACGTTCCACCGATGCCCGCAGCGGCGACTCGCTGTCCAAGGGGCTCGAGCTACCAAACATGCCCGCTCTTGCGTACCCTTCGACGATCATGTTACCCCACAGCATAAGCCACACCATCGTCCAAACCCATCCCAGTACCCCACCCACCCGTCTGCCCGTCAACCGATAAAATACCCGCTCGGCAAGGATACCAGGACCCATCATCCCAAAGCCAACCAGCATCCACCACATTTCCACCCGGCTATCGAGGGTGATCAACGAGGTGTGGTGCCATAACACGGAAGCGAGGAATGCCCCGATGATAAGGCCCGTACGACCGAGGACGACGGACAGCGGATAACCGCCCAAAATGAGGAACGTGTGACGGAGAAACTGGTGCCACCTGCATCCCCACAAGTTGGTCAACGACGTAGGGCGCCACGGGGCGTTGAACGCGGGCGGCCATTGAGCGGGGTCTTGTCCGAGTACAAGTATGCCGAGCACGGTGCATAGATCGTAACCCATCTGCATGGCGGCGTAAAGATCGATGGCAAAAAAGGCTGAAATCATGGTTGCTCGGAGGTATTGCACCGGGAAAGGAAGAGTGTCATCGAAAATGGTGGATCCTTCAGTGATAGGCCCAGCTGTCGTCGGGACCAGTGTCAGGATGGCACGGTGGAAGGCGCCGCATATCAAGGCATGCGCAACTGCAGAAAGGGATGCATAGAAAACGAATGCCATGCGATTAGCTGGACGCGTTTCACGCGGAATGTATGATCGATAACGCGACCAGTCCCAACCATGGCCACGAAAGTTTGAGACGAGGTCAATGGCGTCCATGATTGTTGACGGAGGGGAATATGTAGGGCGGAGGTGTCGCACGAGTGGCCTCTTTGCCAATGCCCAGTCTAGAGTACGAGCAGCGACAGAAATCATGAAGAGCTAAGAAGAAACCTATGTAAGTTTTCCCTCTCAGAGGGGACGTTTGAAGAAGTCCGTATCGAAAGACGCTCACCACAAAGTTAGTGTTGTTGAACTTCTGCTCGATCTTGCCCAGTGACATATCCACGGAAAGTGCCGCACGCGCTGCCAACAACGCGACCAGAGGCCATAATGCGACTCGGAGTGTGCGCGTCTGAGGCTTGACAGCCAACACCGCTACTGCGAACTGGCAAACGAATGCTGGGAGGACATACAACACAAACGCAGTACCGTCGATAGGAACTTTGGGTGACGGAACACCAAGGGCATTCCGCAGAGACAGCACAGCGAAGGACGCGAAGGACATGGTGGGTCTTCCGGAAGCCTCTCAGAAGATGCTTCTTACGGAGTCTTTCCCTGACCGGTTAATCGCCGAGGGCCGGGTTTGTAACATCATGTATCGCTTGACAAAGCAATATGTACTCTACCTTTACTTGAAGCCGCATCTGGATCTGTCGCGATCGGAGGATGCTGGTCAGCACAGAGGAAAACAGAGACAAAGGGTCATTTCTGCGCTAAAGCCGAGCTGGCGGGACGGCAGGAGCGAGTCAAGTATCCTCTGCTACGCTGCAAGATATGATGGTCAACAAAAACAAACAAAATAAAAAGTTATGTAAAATGGAAACTAATTTATGTAAGCCAAGGGTCTTCAAATTCTTGGACCGGCCCGACCAAGTCCTTTAAGGTATTGGAGCTTACTCGGATTTGCTTAGCCATTGTAAGGTTACTTGGCACCAATTCCACTCTGCCGTCAGCAGTGTTTGAAGTGCCACAGCCATGAACATGGCTGCTAGCTTTCTCGTGACCAGCAATGAATGTGGTTGGCTGTTCGGTCTCTCAATTCCGCGTAGAAACTATGTCCATCAGCATACAAGCGACGCTTCGTTCTATCGTGTAACCATTGGATCACCGGGATCTGTGACCGTGTGACCGCCACCGCCATGCCATGTTTCATGCCAGTAGATCCTCGGGCTAGCCGCTGGTCATGAGGCGGGGTTTCTCCGCCCGTGGCACTTCAAACACTGGCCGTTAGTGAGTATTTTGAACATCCAATTGCCAGTCTTGTCTGTGGTCGATCTGACAGTGTAAGAGAATTTTCCGAGCCTACAAGGAAGGTGGTTTGCGTACCCCTGTCAGACATGGAGGCATGAGCCTTGATGTGAGTATTTGAAGTGTACACAGAAAAGGGATATAGTATACTCGGAGTAAGCGACGTAACATCGGGAAAGGACGGTCATCCTATACTGCATGAAACCAGGCATCCAAATCCATTGCCAGGCGTTCCACCAACGTCCTCAAGGGTGGCACACCATCTATCAAGGCATCGGCTCTGAACATCCCAACTCTCACAAAGCCATCTACGAGCACATTGCCCCACAGGACAAGCCAAGTCATCGTCCAAACCCATCCTGCCATCCCACATACCTTTTTTCCCGTCCACCGCTTGAATGTCTGCTCAGCGAACATCCCCGGGGCCATCATTCCAAACCCAAGCACCATCCTCCACAGTTCGCTTGTGCTATCGAACGAACTAAACCCAGCATGGTGGTACACTGCAGAGGAGAGGAATGCCCCAGTAACAAGGCCCACGCGACCAAAGAGGAATGAAAGTGGATAACCGCCCTGAACGAGGAAGATATGGCGAAGCCACTGATGCCACCTGCGTCCCCAGAACTGAGCTAATGACGTGGAACGCCACGGTGCGTCAAACCCGGGGGGCCATTGAGCGGGGTCTTGTCCAAGGAAGAGAACGCCCACTAGGGTACATAAATCGTAACTCATCTGGAGGAGACCATAGCACGCGAGCGCGCCTATTATGGAGATTATGGAGGATCGGAGGTATCGCACATGAAGAGGTAGGGTTTCGTCGAAAATGGATCCTCCGGATATGGAACCAAGTCCCACTGGAGAGAATGATCGGAGGGCTCTGTGTGATGTGCCGCAGATGAACGCATGGACGAGTGCGGACAGAGCTACATGGAAGACGAATCCGATGCGGTTGGAAGGACGTGTTTCGCGCGGGATGTACAATCCACGTGACCAGTCCCAGCCGTAACCACGGAATGCCAAGGCAAGATCGAGGGCGTCCATGAAAGTTGACGGGGTGCTATTCAGAGGGCGGAGATGTCTAACGAGCGGGTCTTTTGCGAATGCCCAATAGATGGAACGGGTAACAATCATCAGCATCGGATTCTAGCATCCAGGTAAGTATTTCCCTTGATAACCCGTGAGGAAAGTTTGTCCGGATAAGCCACTTACTAACAAGTCGTTGTTGAATTTTCGCTCGAAGGTGCCGAGTGCCATATCCACGGAAAACGTTGCACGCCATGCCAACAACACGAGAACCAGCCAGCACGCCATTCGGAGAAGGGGGGTGTGTGGCGTGATGGCAAGTACCGCCATTGTGAAGTACAAGAGCAGAGGTGGCAGGATATATGATACAAATGTCGCAACGTTGAGGGGAGCTTTGTGAGTTGGAACGCCAATAGCGCCCAACATGGGGAATGCAGTGAAAGACATGGTTTGGGTCTACCGGTTGCCTACGGATATAAGTCGGTGTGCCACAGGGTGTTTATAACTTGTTATCATTACTTCCGAATTGAGACCGACCGGCGGAGTAAAATCGACTCTGACCTGGCATTCATTTGGAGAAGCACGTTTTCGAAGTACTAACTGAAAGGATTGAGACGATGGTGTGCATTATCCAAAACAGGCCAAATTCTGCCCAAATTTGGATGGTGACATGTGTGACTCGATCCAACTGTCCTCGCGTAAAAGTGTCCAGACGTTCTATAGCGCGGAAAATCCCGACACTAGGAGCGCCTTCCTAGAACGGCTCGAGACTAATGAATCAAATACCCAAACGATGGCGATCGTTGCTCGTCACAATGAGGCGTGCGATGCAACCAAGCAGTATAAATATTGTCTGTTTGACCCAGGGAAGTTAGTAACAGTCCATTCTCTTTCTACCAATCAACACGAATATCGGATGCTATTAGAACAGTTTCAGTTGTTGTTTTTGGTCTTATCAATTGGATTTAGTATGGCCGAGGTCTCCAGCGCCCTCGGATACCTCGGTTTCGCTATCAATCGACTGTAAAGAGATCTAAGCCATAGTTTTTCTTTCCCTAGTAATTGACCGCTTGGCTGACCGTGTGGATCAAGGATTATCCTACTAAATCCCCAAAGTGATCCCAAATGTCACACTCTGTGCTCCAAGGAAGTATCAATGATGTCTGTGTTTGATCTGTAGACAAGTCGGGCACGTCGTCCAGTCATGCCCCCGGCTCAAAGGCGCCTCTCCGGACATCACAACGCCACATCCCGCCCTCCCTTCGAACCTGCCTCCACAAAACACTTGAGGACAGCGCTATGCGACCGATGCAAGCAAATGGATGCATTGGGCATCACCCCTTTGTGAAAGAGGACCTCGATCACCACAAAAGGGCTAGCAAAAAGACGAGTCAGATACCTTCGCTCGGTCCAATCAACTCCCTTCGACTACTCTCTTCATGTCCCCTTTGTCGTCTCCTGTTTGAAATAACTTATCTAACCGAGCAAGACTTGGGAGCCATTCGCGGCGGTCTATTGGTGGTCACTGGATGGACGATCTATCGTTTTGAAAAGAATCTGCATTGGTCTGGTTGTGATAGGGAAAAGAGACCGTACGCAAAGTGCGCGTACACTTCGGTGCCGTCGTGGTCGGATGAAGCTGTTGAGCCAACGTGCTCGTCGAGGAGGCCATGGACGCAATTGGGGTGATGGATTCCAGGAGTCGTGGTGCGAAGGGCGTGCCTGCCTTGGGAGTCAGAAAGATGGACCTCCATACCTGCGATTACAGCCTGATCAAAGATTGGCTTCGTCGGTGCGATGACCGGCACCTCATCACTTGTCGTCCGTTCGGGTCAGAGGGCATGAAACAGATCAAGCTCATCGATTTGGAGAACAGGCAGATCGTGGCGTATCCCCCCGACAGCTGCGACTAAATCGCTCTCAGCTATGTGTGGGGAGGTGTACAGCAGCCAAGTCAGATTCGGGGACATACTTCCGACAGTTCCCGAAACTCTCGAAAATGCGATGACTGTAACTCCAAGCAACCTCAGAAAGCGGTACTTCTGGGCAGACTCACTGTGCATTGAACAGGAAACAACGAGGAGAAGGTAGTACAAATCGCTTTGATGAGCACGATCTATAGTGAGCCAGTGGCGCATGGGCTACCATCATTTGCCTCTCTCCTCGCTCCGCTCGGAGTGGACTGCCACGAGTAGGCACACTACAGGGTGTCATACCTCAGCTGTCATGTGAAATCTGTTGGAAGCATCTCTTGTCAGTGATGCCGACACTTGCTCAACAGATATCGTGGTCACCTTGGGCGACAAGAGCATGGACCTGTTTACTCTCACCGCGGCGTATTTTCTTCACGAATCACCAGGTCTACTTCGAGTGTAACGCAGTCCAGTGTTGCGAGTCCTTGGACGATACCCATTCCCCATTCCATCTTCCTACAGACGCGCAACGACAAGCAGCTCTGGACAAAGTCATTGAGGATCCAGATACGTTGATGGACGCAGGTGCCGAAGAAGCCCTCGGTCGCGGCGTCTTCAGAGATCCGTTCCGTCCCCTCTCTGCCAAAGAGGATGCCCAAACTGATGCGGAGAGCCTCGAGACCCACTTCCGCCTCGTGCACACCTATACAACTAAGAAGATGTCCTACGATGCTGATTCGCTCGATGCGTTTCCTGCCGTGCTGACATGCCTAACAGAAACGCATTATTAAAAAGGATTCGTACAGGGTTTGCCTTTGGAGGACTTACCGAGAGCTCTGTTATGGGTCCACGAAGCCCAGCCAAGGCGACGAGATGCGTTCGCAGGGTGGTCTTGGGCAGGATGGGAGGGTCCCGTTATGGAAGACCTTGTGGAGGTGCGTAGTGGCTCGACGACAAACTTTCTGGAAGTCGACTCTCCGCCTCTAAGGATGTGGAAAACCAAAACCGGAAACGAGGGTCGTCCGGAGCTAGTATACGATTTCAACCCAACATCCTGGATACTGGAGGAAATGGAAGCAGGCACGGACAGCGGCTCGGACACAGAAAGCAACACACCAGGTTCTCCGAAGGATGAAGGGGATGATGCAGACTCTTGGGAAGACATAGACGAGGATTCTGAGTACGATTCTGAAGGTATCGCAGCCACGTTGTACATGTGATCGAGAAAGGCTGCCCATTCGTTCCCGACTCAGATCTACCTGGTCCAGTAGACGGAGATTCCGATGATAGCGAACCAATAGACCACCAGAAAGACCCAGTAACGCAGCTCGCGAAAGAGATGCTATCCGAGACCCCCAAGGTCAAGGTGCCTGAACGAATCGGCAGCAACGAACTGTTGGTCGAAGGAATCGTCATCCGGCTAACATTCGTGAACGTCATCGAGTATTACAGTGACACAGACGACGACGACGACGACTTGGAACAACAATACTTTGTTCATGTTGAAGGTCAACACAAGCCGTTGCGACTCACGTTTTTCGGTTACAACGGTGCGGAGTTGATTCGAAAACGGAGCCGGAAAGAACAAGAGTTTTTTTGTTGTTATCCCGGATACAACACTTCCGAACTATGCTTGATGATGTGAGGCTGTTGGAGGGGGTCAAGCCAGAAAGAAGGCTAGTCAGACTGACTCAGTAGTAGGCAAATACCGTACGGCCAGAGGGTTCACGACAAATTTTGCCAGTGGAGAACCTTTGTGTAACGTGCGACCAACGTGTGCGACAACACGATCTCCAATGCCCAATTCACTACCTCGTGTCTTCTTTTGTGCCTTAGTGCTGGACGATATCTCCGCTGCAATTATTGATGGGATGGTGCCCACAAGGATGAACTAAATATCGTAAACGAC
>JBBPJQ010000409.1:10352-25700 GCA_038088795.1 Boletus rex-veris
CAACACGATCTCCAATGCCCAATTCACTACCTCGTGTCTTCTTTTGTGCCTTAGTGCTGGACGATATCTCCGCTGCAATTATTGATGGGATGGTGCCCACAAGGATGAACTAAATATCGTAAACGACGGCGACCACCGTTCGTCACAATTACTCGAGATGCAACTATGATGCAGTATCTGTCTGGTTGACTGTCCACGTTTCCACCAACCAACACAAATTCAGGACGTGCGCTATCAAAACAATTCCCTCATACAGATTGCCCGTCATACAGGAACTGAAGATGTCTGCAGCTTCTTCCTGAGGTTTGATATATCCTCATCCCCAACGCTATGGCTCCTTATTAGTTCCTTGATCTTGTCCAGTACGTGGTCACGTTTTCCCGGCGCCACTGCAAGGTTCACCTTGAAATTGTTGATGGCAGTATGCACGCCAGCCCTATTCGTCTTCTCATAGGCTTGCATCGCCATGGCGATCACCTCCACGTCCACTATGCCATTCCTGACCGATGCCAGAAGGAAAACGGCTTGCATGACACACGTCAGATCCACAATGTAGGCCATCAGTTGTTTCACAATGTCTTGGCTACGACGACAATCTATTTGTCAGTATCTCCAATGAATGAAGGGGCAATAGACACTGACGAGGTTCTGTACATATTATGAGCCAACTTGACCAAGATTGCTGCCCCAGCGACGGGAACGATAATGGGCAGGGCGGCACCTCCCGTTCCAGCTACGCTTGCGATGATTGTCACCAATGCAGCAACGACAGTGATGCTGGTTCTCCTGGATGTTGAACGTCGAGAAACGAGTCCGACAATCTTTGTGTGCCATCAAAGACGGAATAAAATTACTCACGTAGTTGTCTGGATGTCTGCGATATCCCTGACTCTGAGATTCGGAATACTAAGCAAGCCCTCTTTGAAATCATCCTTTTGAAGGCTCTTCATGTGATGTCGTCAATGCCTTGCCGAACCAAACGAAGACGGACACCTACATTTTGGGGGTCATTGAGGTTCCAAACGGTAATAATGTCTTTATGAATCACATGTAGACATGCTTTCATGGACTGATTGCGAAAATTTGGGCTTGCCGTAAGCGCCTTCCAGTACCCTATGACGTTGCTCAGCAACCAGGACATCCGTTCGACCAAAACTCACTCTTTTCTCCAACACTAAAACACATCAGGTCGGACAAGTCTAAGGAGACCAAGCGACGAGAAATACGTACGATATTGTTAATGCAATTTTGACGGAGATGCTCACTCGCTGCGCGATTCCAGCGATGTAGTGCGCTGCTTCATCCTTGACATACTTTTGGATATCTTTCGTAGTCACATCGACAATTGCTGCATGGCTCTTTTCATACCCCTCCGTGGCTGTCTCGACGTCGTATCAGAAAACGAAACAGCGGCAAGTGTTGGGGAAACGCACTAGAAACAACTACATGCGATAGACAGTCACTTCCAGCTGCCGCTCGCACTGGCCGGAAGCAAAGCGTTTCTAGTGATTTCAATTCGCGCTCGTGTATACGAGCCTGATCATCCATCTCTTCATTCCTCAGAGTGTCTGCATGCAACGCGTTGACCAACAAATCAAGCTTGGTAAAAACCACCACAAGAGGAACTACAAGAGGAATTGCAGATGCGTTAGTGCGTAGAAGAATTATCATTTGCTTAACCCACTGTTTCCCAGAATCTGTTTCCTGTTCTTCAGAAAGTCCTCCACGCCAGCTTCTAGGAGGCGTCCACCAGCAAAAGGTATAGCCAGACAAAGCCTGTAGCATGTACTTAGCTAGAACGTTGGATTATACAAAATTGCATACCAAACGGCATGAAGCTGATCTTTCAATTCTGGCATGCGCCTTCGAGACGAAATGAATTTACGAACAGCCGTCAAATTCTTTTGATCGGCAGCTTCGAAGCCACAACTATCATGCACAACAAAGCGCTCATTGTCAGGTGCAACATATTCTTGATCAATACTTGCTTTACCGCGTGTCATGTTGGAGACATCCTGTATCGGATCGTTAAGGTTTGAAACGGTGTTAATCGGGGATAAAGCAGCTACCACGCCAGCAACCCCAAATACTTTGTTTATCAACGATGATTTTCCGACGCCGGACTGTGACAATAACAAATTAGTTTTCTGAATCAACTAGTGTTCCTTTGATAAGCACCTTTCCAATGATCAGGACGCGGAACCTGAAGGTATCAATGAGATAATAAATGTATCGAGATCTGTTTAGACTTGCCGGGTACAAGACGCCACAGTTTCGCTGACAGTCGAGGGAAGCTGCCAAATATGCTCGGAATAGCTATCAAACACAGATCGAAGAACAAACCGACTGAATTCCAACGACCATTTCAATCTTCCTATCAGTCTTGCGGAACACTATCAGAACATCAGCACAATGCGATAAGAGTGAAAGAAGTCGGACTTGCACTCCTTCCCGCCTTCTTCGCTTGCTCCAGACAGAACTTGTTGTGGCTCCACAGAAAAAGTCACGACCCCTCGAAGATTCAGATTCTTACGATAGTTCACTGAGACTGAGAGTTTATCGTCGAAAAGCACCTCTCTGTAGGGAATCGATCAGCACGCGTGCAACACCAGGCCCCGTGGGAGATCTTACAGAGGTGGATCAAAGCTTTCCTCGTGGCCACGACCCGGAGAGACCGATTGACGAATCTCTCTCGTTACTCTTCCCGCTCTCACAGTGATGGATTCGACTACCTTCCGGGATTGGGGACTGAGATTGGTGCCGAGAGCTGAGCAACAGTGTCAGTCCGCGATAGCGTGTATAATCAGCCGAAGTGTGATACTTGATATGAAGAGCATTGGCACTGGCGAGGATTCCGACTCGTTCCGTGACATGCTGCAGAGTCTCTTGAGCGAGGTAAAAGTGATGGCTGAATGATCACTTGGGGGTTGTCGGTTAGGATGGCAGGAACTGTTTGTGAAGCGCACAAGGAAGCTTTTGGCGCGCGTCCACGCCCCATAATCAGCAATAACATCAAAAGACTTTTGGCCGTGGGAGCGCGCGAACATGGCAATGTGTCATCAACTCAGAGGCTAACTTGAACCTACACAAGTTTGGATCGACGGGTGTGAGGGACCAGCATTACCAGTAGTTTTCGGGAGGCATCCCGAGCGAAACCCTGCTTGCGGATAGCCTGTTCAAATGTTTAGCATGTCAGGCTGATTGTTCAATTCACTGCGGTATGCCTGTTTGGTTGTATTTGTAGAAAGATAGCCCAGCATCAGGAGAGAAATGCCTGGTCATTTATCCCGCCCGACACTGCACTCACAGATTCATTCTTCAAGTTTCACGGCCTCATGAATGCACGTGTAGATTCACACCCCAACTAACAGAGTTCGTGCCTTTAAGAGTCAATATTTCCTATTCATGGCACGGTCCTGCAACCATCATTCTCAACTCTGCCATAATTAAACCAATCTTAAGACCTCACCCCGTAAATCGAATGTTCCAGGTTTATCTTAAACTTACATCCTCTTGACGCTTGCCGAGTCTTTGATTTTAATTTCTCGCAGACCAAATAGTGACTGCAGCGAAGAGGGAAGAAATATGGCTTATCAACGAGGAAGGTAATGTAAATCCCTTTTCCAAGGGGTACCTGGTACAGTAACATCTCTTCCGGAAATCTATACCGCAATCACACTTGTTGAGAACGCACTTCTGACTACTTCGTTCTTCATTTCAGGATAAGCTTAAAATGTCAACCTAGCTTCTCTGCCTTGAATCTGTTCCCAGATTCACTGTAGTAAATTCTTCATAGTGCCCAGTAAACTTTCCGCGCCGTTCAAGCGTGCGTTTGGATTGAAGAGACCCCTATTTCGGTCAGTTATACTATCCTCATTGTTCTACATCAACTACGTTGGTCTAGATGTGTCGGGGAAACTGGTCTCTACATCCTCTTCCGTTCTCAATACTTTCCACCAATGATGAACTTGCAGATTGGGAACCGTTCAAATCGCACCATCAAGTGCTTACGTTTGATAGTTACCAAAGCCATTTGACCTGCGATATATGGTGAAATTCCGTCTGTGGGGGGTCGAGCTGGATCTTCCCGAGCCCATTTTTATTGTGGAGACGTCGACCAGCAATATCGCAAGGTGGCCGTGTTTCTATACGATCTCGATGCTGATGACGCGGTACGGCTCATCCAGACGGCCATCCCATAGAATATTGCAGTTGAGTAACCTCGGTAACTCGTGCAGAGCGGTGCCTGTGGACGAGGATAACGATGAATTCAGTGAATGCACTGGTATTCGTGAATCTTACAGTCTTGGAAATCCAGCCCACGCCACGTGCACGGCGACATCTCACCTTCACCCACCTCGACCTGGTACGTTCCTGGGTGGCGGACAGGAAATCAGGGGTTTGTAAAAACACGTTGATAAAGAATGGGGAACTCATTGTGGACTTGTTTATGTCGAAGTTTACAGGTAAGTGGCTAGACGGAGGCAGGGACAAGGGCAGTGAGTTACCAGGACTATTGATGACGAGGGCCGCAGCGGGTGGAATGGACAGGTCGGAGACAGGAACAAGACACCACAATCATCCGACAGTCGGTGCGTTTGCTTGCCAAGGGAGCACGGGACCCATGTCCTGATCCATTTGTTCGTGACTGGACGTATGCCTCGGTGTGCGACTTTGTCTCGGCTGTTTTCTCGGGCTGCTCGGGCTTGGTTGTATGTGCACTGGCGGCGTCTTGGTTGTGGTGTGAATATTCAAGCTCAAGACACCGTCACCCAGACAACAACTTGTTATGGGACCCATCACTGTGGCATGCGAGTTCCGCCGACGTATTGAAGCGGCATTCACGCCGTCCCCATCACGAAAGAGCAATCACCTGCCGATGTGAGTCTATCATCGTTCCCTTGATTAGCTTGTCGTCGTGGAGGGCCGAAAGCCTCGGAACACCCGCTGCCAACACGGCAGGCGACCAAGTATTAACATGACATCATGTGTTGTGCCATTTCTAGTGGTTCAACGTTCACGCGACGGCCAACCTAACCCGAACACGGGGTCATGACCTGGGCTCACTGGATACAATTCTCAGGCATCCTCTCGAGGGAGTCTAGTACCATGACTCATTCAAACAGCATGCCTGATCAATATATCAATATACAGGTCTTATAGAGTGATGAATGTGTAAGCGACGACACCACGTGACCCAGCGAGTTCTCGTCAGCGAGGGGTATTAATATTGTTCATCAAAACGGCTGAATCTTCAGTGCGACACGTGTATGCGAGGATTTGCCTGGGAATGGCAAGCCAACGCAGAGGAATCCGCGGGGGTCGCAACATGCTCGCGCCGCGCGCAGCACACAGCTCTGTCAGTGCTCCCACTATCTTTACGACACGGGCATTGATATATTCCGTGCGCAGAGATCAATGGATCGTGACATTGTGCGAACGTCGTGCGCTGACTAGTTGTCGGATGAAGTGCTTACTCACCCATCGTGACCCAGTATTACTGCGGCGTGTTGCGCACCTAGGCTGTGTTGGGTTCCACAGCTTGGTGAGGCGGGTTGTTTGTCGTTTGCGCTCGTCGGACGCGGAAGCCATCTCCGGGGCCGGGGTGGCTCTGCTTCCCATTCAGATGCGGTGCATGAGGTGGATGCAGGGGTGCACACCAAAGCTAGGGTGGAAGAAAAGGGTTGCAGATGTCCAAGACTTTTCTGAGCCGCATGCGGCACGCGCTGAGTCTGAAAAAACCACGGCAATTTCCGAAAATGTGCGCGAGGGTTCATGAAAAATTGCAAAGATGACAAGTCGAAGAAGAAAAGTGTTGTCTTTTCTTCAAAGCGCACTTTGACGAACCAAACGACGAAGTCTGCTTGGATAACGAACACAGTATACAATCATGGCATCGTACGTTCTCGATTGCACGTACGTCTTGCACAGACTCACACACATGCTGTACGCATCTAGAACAGAGCAGCTTCAAGATGTCGGCGAAAGCGAGATCGAGTCCAACTGGGACCAAGTCGTCGACAAGTGCGTGCCCGCCTCTCCCTGCATCTCATCGCTGCGTCTTCTGATTATCCTCTCATCAGCTTTGACAACATGGATCTAAAGCCAGAGCTTCTCCGTGGTATCTACGCCTACGGGTAAGTTCCATCCTCATTTTTTTTTTCGGGGTATTGAGTCGAATCGCACTCGTGCCAAGTTTCGAACGTCCCTCGGCCATCCAACAACGCGCGATTGTGCCCGTGGTCAAAGGGCACGATGTCATCGCCCAAGCCCAATCTGGTACCGGAAAAACCGCCACCTTTTCCATCTCCATCCTTCAGCAGCTCCAGACGTCTATCAAGGGCACCCAAGCCCTCATCCTCGCGCCCACCCGCGAACTCGCACAGCAAATCCAAAAAGTCGTGATCGCACTCGGAGACTATATGAGCATTGAGTGTCATGCGTGCGTCGGTGGGACCAACGTGCGCGAGGACATGGCCAAGTTGCAAGAGGGCGTTCACGTCGTCGTGGGTACGCCTGGGCGCGTGTACGACATGATCAACCGGAGAGCGCTCCGGACGGACACTATCAAGATCTTCTGTCTCGATGAGGCGGATGAGATGTTATCCCGAGGCTTCAAGGACCAGATTTACGAGCTGTTCCAGCTCTTGCCTCAGGACACACAGGTCGTGTTGTTGTCGGCGACGATGCCAGCGGATGTCTTGGAGGTGACCAAAAAGTTTATGCGTGATCCGGTGCGCATTCTTGTGAAGCGGGACGAGTTGACGCTCGAAGGTATCAAGCAATTCTACATTGCGGTGGAAAAGGAAGAGTGGAAGCTAGACACGCTCTGCGATCTTTACGAGACGGTGACGATTACCCAGGCTGTCATTTTCTGTAACACGAGGCGGAAGGTGGACTGGTTGACGGAGAAGATGCACTCGAGGGAATTCACGGTGTCTGCTATGGTACGTGGACGAGGCGAACGCGGCGATAGCGCATTTTGAATTTGGCTGATGGGTTCATGTGCAGCACGGAGATATGGAGCAGAAGCAACGAGAGGTGTTGATGAAAGAGTTCCGATCTGGGTCGTCCCGTGTGTTGATCACGACGGACTTGTTGGCGCGTGGAATTGACGTGCAGCAAGTATCCTTGGTGATCAACTACGACCTACCGACGAACCGTGAGAACTATATCCACCGTATCGGACGTGGTGGACGGTTCGGACGCAAGGGCGTTGCCATCAACTTTGTTACGACAGAGGACGTTAGAATGCTGAGAGATATTGAACGTGAGTGCAACAGGTTGATTGACATTGCAACCTTGGGGACTCATGGTACGGCAGAGTTCTACAACACACAGATTGACGAGATGCCTCTGAACGTCGCGTACGTGCGGATTCGGTTAGCTCTGATCTATCGGCTGATGAGTGTGTGTTGCAGTGATCTCATCTAGACGCGTCTGGCGAGCCAAGTGGATCGCGTGATTCACACTGAGCTGCCACATTGCCTTTTTTTCTCTCTTTGCAATTTGATGGAATGAAGCTTCGATGAATGTGGTACAGTAAAAAGCCCTGGTTGATTGTCGTTTATGGCGAGCTAGGCTATATGAGTATTCGTTCGGTTTTAGATACACACTGCCATTGTCCTACTGCACTGGGTGAGAACGGCCGGAACAGGGGTGCACTGCCTTGAGGGATGTGCCTTGAGGGTGGAGCGAGCCAAGGCTGTGAGGTCGTAAACTATTCACAGGAAGATGAGACCACGACTATCGCAGCCTTTCCCCCTCGTCGGTCCCCGGTTACATTGCGATTCCGCCAATCAGTCCACTCGAAATTCATCATCAATTTCATCCGTTGCAGCGCCCCCCCGGGTCTACCGGTCATCTCGCAGTAAATAATACCAGGTCTCGCCTCGCCTCGCCTCACCCCGACCTCAAGCGGCGAATCTGTATTTTTTTTTATAAAGCCAGGTCCATGTTTTTGTCTGCTTCATCTCGCTAGCCAATCGCAATAGTGTGCCACGACGAGGAGTAGTCTCATAATATTCCCTCAACACCATCTCGCGCAGTGTCATCTTCTCATCTGCGCTTAGACTCGCCAATTTAAAAAAAAAGAAAAAGAAAAATTGACATGGTTCGTAAATCCATTGATCAAGCTGTCCAAAGCACTATATAACAGCTTCACAGAGAACCCGTCTCAGCCTCTCAACCAGTCACACTCCTCCCATTGCACAACACGGCATGGTCATCACCTCCTCCGCGTCCTCCTCCCAATGGCCCCCCTCCCCCATCACCCAAACGCCCTACCCGCTCCGCCCTCCCAGCGCCTCCGAAATCATACCTCGTCTCTACGTCTCCGACCTCGCCTTTGCTGAGAACCCTGCCGCCCTCGCTAGTCTCGGCATCACCCACGTCCTCTCCGCCATGCGTGGCTACGTTGCACATCCACCATTCCACCCCCCACTCCACCGCGCCCAATTCCCGCTCGACGACCTCCCGTTTAGCGAACTCGTCGCCCACCTCCCGCACACGACGGCGTTTCTGCGCGGGGCACTCATGGACCCGAACGCGCGCGTGCTCGTACACTGCGTCGAGGGCGTCAGCCGGAGTACGTCCGTCGTCGCCGCCTATCTCATCGCCGAGTTTGGGTGGACGACGGCGCAGGCGGTGCAGTTCGTCAAGTCGAGACGGAGAGCGGCAGAACCGAATTTTGGGTTCGTGAAACAGTTGCAAGAGTATGCCGAGTCGTTGGGGCGGTCGTGAGGGGTGGCTTCCCCCTCTTTTTTTTCTTCTTTCTTTCTTGTGATGGATAGTGGTGGTGGGTGGGTGGGGCGAGTTGGTGTCCTCTTTTGCCTTTTTCTTTTTCCCTCTGTTTCTTCGTCCTCGCCCTCCTCGTTTCTTGCTTGTCTTGCTCGCAACGGACGTACAAAAGGACAGGGCCTGGTGATCCGAACCCGCACACACACACACCGCACGCTCGATCGCACAAATGGTGTTACGCTTTTGGACTTGGCACGTTCTACATCACCGTATACCCCAACCGAAACCACTTGGGGCTCTTGTATGATTATATGCGCACGCACATCCTCTTTCTCCCACGCGCAAGCAAAGCACACATGAACAAAACACGCTTCATCCCACTGCACATTTCATCCACATACAGACCACACAACATCCACATGTCCACGGATCCCCAGTAACCAGCATCGTCGTTCCTATTTATATATCGTATCCCTACTACTAATATATATGTATATATTAGTATGATAACGCTCTAATCCCCGCAACCGTTATAGAAAAGCAGGAGACCGGTCCGCGAGTTGTGCACTCCGTCGTATAGAAACATGTCACCATGTCGCCATGTACACATACATACAATATGGTACAACCCAATTTCCGCTATGAACACCCTGTCAATCGGACATCATGAACAGCACACTGCCCTCGTGGACCCTTGATTGAGAGCTACGTTCCCGTTTGCAGGTTTGGACAGCTTCACACCAGGGGACTGTCCATGAGGTGTGTGAGCGCGTCATTTTCAACACAGGAGGTGGAACGAGTAGAAACAAAGGGGGAGTTAGATAATGAGATCAAACCAAAGTGGGAAACAGACACGGAGCAAGAGACAAGCATCGCATAAAAATAGCACCCACCCGGTCGTCATCAAACACGCCCCGTTGAATCTTGTCCAAAATATCTCTCGACGCGTCTTCAAACGCCTGATCCACGTTGTGTCCTGATTTCGCGCTGGCTTCGACGAACAAGAGATCGTGTTCGCGGGCCCATTTGGATGCTTCTTCGGTCGTGACTTGGCGTGGTTTGAGTGTGGTGGCCGGGTGTGTGATGGGAGAGGGGGAAGAAGGTGGAGAAGATGGTTCGCAGAGATCGACCTTGTTGCCGACGAGGATGCAGGTGAGGTGTGGGTCTGCGTGTTCTCGGACGTCTTCTAGCCAAGTACGCGCGTTCATGAAACCTGTGTTTGAGAAGCCAAAGAAAAGGGGTTGGAGTGGAGATAAAGAGGTGGGTGGGTGGGGGAGAAGATGATCATGATACGTGATGGCGTGATGGCGTGATACACGATCATGATCACACACAGACACAGCAACGAGTGACGATTCAGGTCAAAAAAAAGGGGGGGCGGATGCAACGCGCCGGTAAACATGGATTGAGCGTCAAAAGAGACAGGACGATTGCCAGGATGGGTGGGCGTTACGCACTCATACGAGAGGTCACGTCATAGACGAGCAAACAGCCCGCAGCACCACGGTAATACGAACGTGTGATCGAGCGGAAGGATTCGGTCCCGGCCGTATCCCAACCTATTCAAACACACAAGGGAAGATGGTGAGTCCGATGCTCGGAGGTGCACCAGGAGTGGGAATTATAGGAAAGGGGGACTGACATTGGAGTTTAACGATCTTGCCTTGTTCGGGTATCTCGATCAACTTGGAGCCGAACTCGACACCGAGCTGGGGGGTGTCAGTTGCGAGACAGGGGACGCATGTGTACGCACGGTGGGGTCCGGATTGGTCATGAAGCGTTGGTCTGTCAGACGCACGAGCAAGGAGGACTTGCCTACACCGGCATCACCTAGCACAACGGGTTGTCATGAGCGGGCAAAGGTCGGGAAATGCGAATACACACCGGTGATGATAAACTTGAGGACGTAGTGCCATGTTATACCCGCCATCGTCGCTGCAAGCCAAGCACGATCTGAGAACATGCCTTGCCATGACAAACTCGACCCCTCAAAGGGTGGTCATATCGGACACTTCCGGAAGACGACCAACACACACTTTTACAGTCGACACCCACCACCGAAAAGCAGAACACGATGAGCACAACTTGGCGAGGCGTCTTCACGTATGTTTGATGCATTCAGTCACGCAACGACATTCACAGACGTATCGCAGGTATAACAAGTATGCCCAGATCACCGCACGGGCTGTTCGTCAGTCCTTGAAGGAGACGGAATACGTCGGGGCAGAGAAACGAGGCATCACTGCGCTCAGATACCAAAAGTGGGAGAACGGTGTCGGTGGTGCACAGGTGAGCTCTACCCTCTGGCATGTCGACCTGGCTCAATGGAACCAGGTATACCTCAACCCCGAGCAAGACAAGGCGCCCGGAACACCTCCCGTCTGAGTCTAAATTGGCTGAGACGCTCGTCGTTTGACTTGGCTGCTCCTGCTTCATGTATGTGTTGCAAATAGACATTCAAAACGCCGTCATACATGCGTTGGACACGCTGCGGAGAACCCCGCCAGCCGTGCAAGTACGTGTCAAGTCGTGTGTATGGCTTCATACCTAGGCAGGCTGCGGTTCCGTGTGCTGTCAGCACGTCGTTCTGATCCACGGACTTGGTCCATGATGCTATGCGAGACAGCATGGAGCTCCTTCGCGTTCGTTGGTGTGCGATGCCGCACGGTTCGGTCGTGTTTCCCATCTTCGCAAATGAACTCTCCCTGAGTTATGAATGACGTTTCCACCCAATTGATAACATGCGTCATTTCCATCCAGCGGTGGTTTCGTGTCAAATTCGCCAACTCGTCAGACCTGCAGGGTCAGTGGCTTCGCGCAGCACGCCACGGCATGGCATGACACGTATGACGTCGGCCAGTGTTGGCCCCCACTGTCAGCGCCAAATCTAAAACGTTCCACGATCGAAGCTCAGCTAGTTTAGCCTTGGGAACCATGGAGTTGAGCCATCGGACGATCGGCCGCCTTGTGGTCGCCAAGCATGTCCACTGCTCCTAAGATGCAATGTTTTATTTATGAATTCAACTCGTTGCATCATTTGGCGAGTGGATCTTTGTATGGGTTCCTGGAAGCGGCTACGAAGTGCCGTCGTACCTGTTCGATGCGTCTGAACGCTTGACGACCGACACCGTGTCTACATGCGTTCGTATTCATTAAATCGTACCATACGGCTACTACCGGCATTCATATCCCTTACTATTTCCCCTGAAGGATGATTCAGATACGAGCCCTCGAAGGGGAGGAACGCGATCAAGGTACCTCGATGATTGACACAGGATCTCGGGCATCCATGTGGGTTAAATAAACTCATTGATGGCAGATGAAAGTTTGAAGCCCGAGGCTCGTCGGGGCAGCGCTCCGGCGTCGGGATGTATGTGACGCTCCGTTCCGCACGTTGGGCTGTGCCCGATGTGTACGGTATGAAGGTCTCGGATCAATCGATCGCTCTTCGTTCCTTTGCAGCCCCCTTTTTTTGACGCACACCGTTCATAAAATGCATCATCGATCATGATGCAACGAGACGTGCACACGACACCTGGTTGTTCGCCGTCTCGAGCGGGCGTAGTATATATGTATGCCGAGGGTACACAGCTGCCATCTTGTCTCGGTATGGAATGATGAATGAAACACCGATCGAGAATGAATATGAATATTTGAATGTTCGGAATCCACTTGGATGACAAAAAGACTGATGCCTGGCGTAGTCGGCGTTGACAATGAGTGTTGATCAAGTTGATCGGTGACCTGGACACGTTGCCGACGTGGACGGACTGCACACCACCGAGTACGGCGCGGCGACATGTCGACGAGATGAGATGAGATGCCGCTGAATGGAGATGACGGTCAGTAACAGGGCACACGACAACAAAAAGGACCAAGGCGCAAGTGCTGCGCTGACGCGTTCCCCTGCAGGTTTGCCACGTTCCAACGGTGGTTACTTGACGTCTTGTGCCACTGACGTGGTCCGTGGCGGACTGCGCATCGATTGAGTGAGGCACAGTAAAATGTCCATGAGATGAGATGACGGCGGGGCGCACGACGACAAAAAGACCTGCCAGTGCAAAGGTATGCCAGTGCGCGCGCTGAGGCGCTCCTTTCCCTCTTTGCCACGTTCCTAGCCACTTGCGTATCGGACTGAATGTGCCAAGACTGTTTTCCCCGTATGTCTGGAGACATCACATGAACAGCCACAAGAGGAAAACTGTCTTGGCAGTGGGGAGTACGACTCGGACGGGCACCGACACACAAAAGTTAGGTCAAGTTCGACACGAGGTTCTCGGATCCGATCCGATCCGATACTTAGACCCTGTGCAGTGAGGCCAAGACCTTTGATATGGGGTGATCCAGACATGATCCAGACACCTTGTCTTTGACAACATGCCAAGCATGGGGGCAGGCACTCCGAGGTACTCGGGCATGGGGGTGAGTTGTTGTCCAGGCCGTTCCACTCAGGGCTGTGTCATCCAGGTGTGTGGATAGCATCGACTCGGATGGTCACGGATCATGACTTTTCGGACTTTCGGACTGGTCCCGACAGGTGCAGTGCACCCCGATTGGGTCCGAGGGTGCCAAAAGTGCCGAGGTGCGTTCGTTGATGTTGACACATTGACCTTCAATTTAGAGTTGACGCGATGGACTGGCAGCGCGCCGCGCTACAATGTTGTGTAGCGTAGTAGCCACTTCAGTTGCTGCGCGTCAACGTGTCCCACTGCCCCGTACGCCGTTTTGCTTCGCACCATCTCCGGTATTCTACGAGAGCTGTTACAATTACAGTGATCGCAGGCGCTGGGCCAACCGCCATCGCTGCGCATACAAGCTCCCATGGGTAACGTTCGCCTTGGCATGCAGATAGGGTGCCGTAGAGCCATTTCGCTATGATCATATCGTGCAAGCGTAAGTATAACTGATGACACAGGCAGTTCATGAACACTGCCCAATACCAGTGATCGATGTAGATTGCGATCAGTCGAACTTGATTCTAGTCTCATTTGTGGACTTGGACACAGTGGCCGTAGAGCCCTTCATTGGGATCATATCGTGTAAGCGCAGTCTACTTGATGGGTCGCGGGCGGTCTAATGCCCACTGGCAATGGCAGTGATGTCGACGTAGATCGCGATCAATCGAACTATATGGCATTCAAACCAGGTTTTAGGCTCGGGCGGGGTAGCACTGCCCCGTGCCAAGTGGCGTCACGGCGGGGAATGCCAGGATGTAAGACAATTACATGGAGACGAGCGCAACAAGCACCATATCGAGATGGATCACGCGGGCGGGCGGTGCGCCATCTTTGTAAAGTTAAGACCATGTGATTGCTTCTGTAGTCGATATAGCTCTAGGCTGGGTTGTATCGAATGCACATGGTCTGGGCCGGGTAGTTTGGTCATTGCCGCACTCGGTACCGCTCTATGTTAAATGTTAAATGGCATCACGAGATACGCACTGGCAAGGATGTAAGTTAGTTACTAGTACGTGGTGACGAGTGAAATACGTGCGGTATCCAGATGGATCACGGGCGATGCTCAAAGCTTATGAAGTTTCAGGGTGTCGGGACTCGGCGCATCACGACTACTGTACCTGTAGTCGGTATAGCTTCGGGCTGGGTTGGTGTAAATTGACAGGATCTTGTGAAGCCTACTGATGCATCATACTAAGGTAAGGACACTGACTACCGTACCACTTGAACTTGTTCAACGGCCCTGGTCGGTATAGCTGGGTTGAATCAAACAAAAGTGGGATCAGATTCGAATATTTTTTGGCACTGCTCTGAAGCGCAACCGAGCTGGGACCGAGCGGGATGTGGTACAATCTGTTCCGTCTCGGATCAGAGGGACACAGCCATCGGCCCCAGTCCTCGCTGAATAAGCAACCTGTCCGTTTTTGTCCTCGTCACTTGTGCTCGTCTTTCCTCGATGCATGCGCCAAACCCGCCCCCTGCCCGACACACACCCCGAACTTACTGTCCTTTGCTGGCCAGGGTTTACAGAGTACCGCGTCGAGAATTGGCGGTTGGCGCGTGATGGGAGTGGACGGCTCGTGCGCGGGTCGTGTGCGTGGTCCTGGGTAGACGTCGGCGTGGTGGTGTTGGGGATCGTTTGGACACAAGTCGAGGTGTGCCACCGATTTCTTTTTCTCTTCTCTCCAAGTTAGTGAGAAATTGACTCGTTTCTTCTTGGTGGTGTAGGTCCCCGTCTTCCGCCGTGTTTTACTCGCTGGCATCGGGATCGTGTTCACATGTCTCGTCTGGGTACGCTTCACCCAAGTTCTCCATGGTACGTCCCACATGGTTCTCCGTCACCTGATCTGATCCATCTCCGTTCCCGTCCCCGTCCCTGTCCCCGTCTCGTCTCCTTTGCCCCACTTTCACTCACAGAATCCCTCCTCATCTTCCCCACCCTCGGCATTCAACTCGAAACCCACCGCGGTCACCCCTTCCTCCCTACCCTATTTATCACACGTCACTTTATCCCCCTCTCGGCCCTGGAAGACGTTGTCATACACGAAGGGTTTCGGAGATGGGACGTCAGATTTTATTTGGCGGCGTTGAGACGGACACGTGGATTACCAATGGCGTGCGAGTCTATCGCTGCCTCCGCGTCAACGGCTACATC